>JARK01001449.1:320038-333025 GCA_000688135.1 Ancylostoma ceylanicum | reverse complement strand
GGGGGGGGGGGGGGGGGGGGGGGCTGGCCTTTCCCCTTTCAGGGACCATTGACCCATCTCGGTATTTCTACTTCCTCCTAAGGAAAGACCCTAATTTTTCCTGCATACTAAATTAAGCGGAAGTAATATGCTGTGATGCACCTGCTCTATTATGCTGCTATGATGACGATTTGATCGTTTTAGCACTGCAATTTCCCACTCTTTGAACTCCGTTTTTCTTTTTTCTTACAACACGGTAAAATATTTCCGCATCACGGAAAGATTTTTTTCCGAAAACGTCCCTTTATTTCCCTCAAAAACCAAAATATTTCCAAGATTTTTTGTCCTCTTCGGTGACCAATCAGCTCTGTAACGCCGTTCTCCAGGGCTTTCCTGCCTTCTTCCAATGGTATCCATAACCTTCCCAGCATTTTTTTGCACATGCTGGGTGAATCGCGATGCGATTCTGTCGCCGCGATTGCCTTTTCGTGAGCCACACGGTCGCGGCGATTTTCTTTTCTGGGTGAGCGCTAATTTAATGCCTGTCCGACTATTAATTCTTGACTTTTTAGCGGTCGATTATATTTAAATAGATAAAATAAATAAATAAATGCTGTCAAATTTGCTTCAAAAATTATACCTAGGTTAAAAGGTTTTTTCCCAACCTAATTTTCCTAACAAGGCCCGGATGCAACAGTGAGATTACCAAGGGTAAACAGGTTAATACCACATATATTTTAACACGGCCGTCAAGAGGTTTACCCTGCCTGTGTAATCTCAATGATGAATCCAGCCCCGCGACTACACTGAAGGGGTTGAGACATTTGTGGGCGAGCGTTTCAAAGGAATAGCAGGGTAAATCTTGCGGGATTTACCCTTTATCTCTCTTTTTTTCGTGGGAGCTAATGCTTGGGAAAGCTCTGCAATATGCAGGCACGAATGGTGGAATTTCCGGATTTTATGGAGAAAAGGAGGGGCATCTATTGGTTCAGCAGCCAATCCAGGCCGATTCCTTTTCGCCGAATTCATTTTTGAACTAGTACCCGCTCCCAGATTTGCTGGGTTTCTTGTGGGTATCTTCTACGGCTTGTATTCTTGAGGATTTTGAAGTCCTCAACTTGTGCAATGAGGGTTTATGGTCATTGCTCGCTTCACCCTTGCGCACTTACCGTAGGTAAAGGCACGTGCAGGTTGGGGCTGGTCTTTGAGCCTCACGTCACTTAGTTGAAATTTCGCTAATCACCTCCGTCGCCTGTCCTCGGACGTAATATCTTGTCCGCGCAGCGGCCGTCTGGCACACGTCTTGGTCTTCTTCTTGGATTTCCGAGCAGAATATGGCTAAAATGTGCCAGGACCCTTTTCAAACCTTGAAAATTTCCAGAATTTTCCAAATCGCCCACTATCAGGACGGCACTCTATTTTGGAATACTGTCATTCTACCTGGAATCTTCAACTGAATTGGTGACAACTGCTTGAAAATACCGTGGAATTTTCATCCTGAAGTCCGTCCTGAGTCTTTTTAACCTTGCACGGCCGACCGTTCTCACTGATAACTACATGTAGTGCAGCTATCTACACTCCATGCCCCCCCCCCACCATTTCCTGGTCCCCGTCTCAGAAATCTCGTCCATGTAAACTTCTATGACGTGGACAAGTGCGCGGGCCAGCGTTAAAAGTACTCGAAGCGGGCTGAAATTAGTTGCGCCTGCACTTTGTGCCCTTCACAGCCGAACCACCAGCCCCAAACTACCGTACTACTCTCAAGCTGGAAACGTGCGGGAGGGAGGGAGGCGTCATTTTAGGAGTTTAATTGAAGCCTCGCACGTACGCATAAATATGGCTGCGAAGACATTTGTATAATGGACTTCTGAGGGGAGGATAAGATGAGGATCTTAAGAGTTCTGCCATTTTGCCCTTATACTATGTGTTCAGGCTTACTAGTTAATTACTTATAACCTTATGTAACCTGGCTCCAAGGTGCACGTCTAGTATCCTTGGTGGGATTAGACTTGTATCCAGGATGATGTGGGCGTAATTAACCACTACATAGAATGGTCAGCATATATGGACAAGAATTTTTGTGCCAGGTGGCGTGATCAGACATTGTTTCATGAGAAAAATTCAGGTGAAGAAGGCTGTAGTACCTATTATGCATACTATAGTAGTAGTAGTAATAGTAGTAGTAGTAGTAGTAGCCGCGCGTACGCACTACATTGTTATTACTTTGTTTCCTTATTACATCGTACTGCTCTCTAATAGTTTAATTTCATTTTTTTTAACCCATTGACGACCGTACGGCTCACCGGTGAGTCGCGCGCTTCTAACAAACTACAGGACTTCAATTTCAGGATATTTCGCTGTATTTTAACACAAAATCGATGCATTACTTCCAAACACTGTTTTGCAATTTATGGTTCGAGAGATACTGCTTTCCAGTTGCAACAAAAAGCTTGTAAAGGATGAGGTTTCTGAAAATGAAGAAAGAAAAAGAAAAAGAAAAAATATAAATGCTAACACTGAAAACCTCGTGAACAAACTTCATGCAGCCCTAAAGTAAGAAGACGAGGATTGAAAGCACTCCTTTTTCGTCTAATAATAGAAAAAATCTTCCAGAACAAGACTCCAAATTAGTTTCTTGTAGCTATCCATTCTATCTTTAGTATTTTCATCATAATTATGTGAAACCCTGTGGGCGCCGCACTGTTAAAAGGGGCGTTGGTCCCACGCGCCAGACACACGAAAACGCGCGCGGTCGTCAATGGGTTACTTTTTTTGTTTTTTTTAAATATGATATTGTATATTTTTTACAATATAATATATTGTATTACTGCGTGCCTTTACATATTTGGCTATTTGACATCATATTTTGCATTTGCTTGTCATATATTATATATTAGGTTCAATAATATAACTTAATGTTTAATATATGTATAATATATATTGTTGTAAAGTTTAATATACAATATTATATAAAATATAATATCACAAAATTTAATACAGTTAATATATATTAATGTATTCAGAAATTATACAATATAGTAGATATAATATACATATATTAATGTATTTATGATATATTAATGTATTTATTATGTTTTATCGTTTTGCAGTAGTTCCTGTAATAGCCGTTGAGCCGCGAATCGGAGAATTTTGTCGGGAGAAACGAGTAAAGATCATGGAATCTCATCGGAAGTAAAGTCTCCTCAACACATTCACTAGTTTTAAAAGTTTTTGAAATAGCGAGATTCGATTCGACTGATCTACTCTGTTTGAATATTTCCTGGAGTAAACACTCGTCTTAAAGTTGCTTCTGCAACTGCCACGCGGATATTGGATAATATGTAAAGTTTATTACAAACAGAAAGCACTGACTGTATTGATAGAGGGACCAATAAGTTGACGATGAGGATTGAAGAGTTGACAGTAGAGTCGCCGGACGATTGAAAGCGATGACGACGTACGATTGACGGGGGAGTCCCTCGGATGCCAGAATCCCTCTTGTTCCCCTTCTTCTTCTGACGAAGGGCAGAATTGTGTCGTATATATGGTGGTGGCAGAGCAATGTGAGAGCCTGTAAATATCAGCATAGGCGTTATCTATCTATCGGATCAGTGAGAAACTCTACATGAGAAATGTATAATACATTACTTCTTATTAACTGAGTTAATCTCGACCATTTTTGAAAGGAAAAGGCTAAATTATTAGAAGAAAATCTTTTCTAACCATTGGATTGAAGCGAAGTCGCTTTGCAAAATACTCGGATGATCGAATATTCGATCGCACATGTGGCTCGATGTGAGCTGCGCCGAGCAAAGAACGTCTTCCAACTCTGCATGAAGGCCGTTTCAAGGACTACTTTCACGGATACTATCCTTGCAATGTCCTTTCTATTTCTATTCATATCTTCTTTGACATGCACACCTCCTACACAATTGTTGCCGAGGACAATCTTTTGCCCCTTAATTAGCTGCCTAATTAAGCGCTAATTATACATTTTTGCACTAGCTGCGATTTATTCCGAAGCTTCAGTGATCAGCTGTTGCTGGAGTGATGGTCTGTTGCTTGCTCATCCTTCTATCTCTTATTTTTTTTCTTTTTTTCCCTATTTTACATTCATTCATAGTGCTGTTATGCAGCATGATCTATGAATGTACCTAGGTACATAGGCGTGTAGTCCTTGCCGGCGGTCATAAATTTTACATGCCTCTTTCCATCTATGTGGATGCATTTTATGTCAGCAATAGTGAAGATGAAAAATGGCTCTAAAAATAGGTGCGCACACTTGCAGAAGCAACGTAGGGAATGAATCGTTGAGATCACCCAGGGTAAACGTGCTAAAGGGCTCGAATTTACCCATTTTTAACGTATCCCCTTGCACGTTTACTCTGGGTAACCCTGAAGATGCATGTCGGTAGTGGATTTGTACATACATATTAGCTGCTAAACCTGATAGTTGGTAGCATGGATGTAGTTTAAGATTTAATTCTACAGATGCAATTACCCAAAGGGTGGAAGTTAGGGTAAAAATTTGAATTATTGCTATGAAACACTTTGAGGGTTGAAAGAGTCATAATTTTTGTTGAATCTCGCTATTACCCTTTTCACCCGGCCGCTATCCTACCTGAGGCAACATCCTTCATTGCGATTACCCAGGGTAAACGTGTTAAAGGGCTCAAATTTACACATCTTTAACATGCACCTTAACACGTTTACCCTGGGTAACCGCTAGGATGTACGTCGGCAGTGGACTTGTACATAGGTATTAGCTGCTACCTCGGTAGCATGAATATCTTTTGAGATTTAATTGTACAGTAGAAAATATGAAGTAAAAATAGTAGGGTAGAAGGTTGGGTAAAATTTGGCCCATTGCTATGAAGCACGTGTATGAACTGGAAGAACTGTCAATTTCTATTGCATCTCACCCTTACCCTCTCTACCCGGCCGCGAACCCGTCAGGAGCTGCATGCATCATTGCGTTAACCCAGGGTAAACGTGTTGACACCAGCCATTAACAGTGTCGTGAACACGCTTAACCTGGGGCAATGCCTACGATACGTCCAGAGGCCACATGCAACATTAATATTACCCAGGGTAATCGCGTTAACGCCGTCCAAACAATTGAAAATACCCACAGGGTGGAAGGTAGGGTAAAATTTAAAAATTTTCCATTTTTGTAAGGTGAAAGAACTGCCAGTTTTCTATTGAAGCTTGCTTTTACCCTTCTCCTCCCGGCCGTGAACCTACCAAGGGCCGCATGCATCATTGAAGTTACCCAGGGTAAACTAATACGGTGTTTATGCGATTGTCCTGGGTAATATTAATGATGCATGTGGCCCCTGGATGTATCATAGAAATTTCCCAGGGTGAGCGGGCTGTCGCCCATGTTAACGATGTGGCTTTAACACGTCTACCCATGGTTAACACGAATTTATCCATAGCTAACTCGTTAACACGTTTACCCTAGGTAATATCAATCTTAATGCATAAAGACTCAGAAGATATAACAATACAAGCGAAGCCTAAGATGTCTATCCTATTCAAAGATGAACCCATTCAAAATCATGCCTCACGGATCTTCTTATCCCCATGGGGTAAAAAATTACCCATACTGGGTAAATGTGTCAACTTCTCAGGTTTCCTAACCCGGAAGACAGGGATGTGTTGACGACTCCAAGGTGTACTATGAAGTTAAGCAAGCGTGAGACTGGCTCACTTTACGGACTCCAACATGGCTAATAGGTGGGCCTACCGGGTTAGGAGAGCTTTACTTGCAGAAATTTTTGCTAATATTTAATTATTTGTTTTTGTTTATCCTGGGAGGCACTAATACTGCACGCACATCTGCACATTTCAAACTTTTATACCCGCTGTCCCTATTTTCAGGGCAAGAAAACCCTGAGCAGCAGAGTTCACATCAGGAGACGTGCACTCCTCGAATGGAAACGTATCCGCTCAGCTATGCCATTATATTTCATGACATTTACCACTTCCTCGTTGACATTTCCGGCGATCAGAGTTCTGTCTGGATAAAATATTTCGGAACGCGACCATCACTGGAGTTTTTTGGTGGTTTCCGTGACAGGTGGATTCTGGATAGCATTTCCAGAATCTGCAAAAGCAAAATGTATGATACATATTTTATTAATTGAAAGGGACGTAAACTATTCAGCTGAATATCTCACTTAGACTAATATAGTTAAAATATAAGATGATATACTTGAATTAATATATCTATAATAATTTTTCCCATGAACCTCCCTCAATATTCCTGAAAATTCTCCAGTTCCCCCACTATTTAAAGATGCAGTACGCAAAATAGCTGTTCAAGAGCTCCAAGAGCTGTCCATCCAGCCCAACACCCTTAGCCCTGGATTTTCTTATTGTCCTGAATAAAGGACATGAATGAAAGAACTGGTATTGTTCCTGAACTTGTTACTATTTCGGGATAATCGCGCTCCGCTACCCAATGTACTACGCTCACTGCTCACAAAAGACACGCGTTCGCATGTCGTCATTTTCTCGGGCATCATTTACGACGAGTATTTCATTCTACGGGAAGTGTAGGTGTCTGTTTTCCTAGCGAGCGAATTTCTGGGAGTGCAGGATCTCTTTCTCTGCTTTTCTCACTGATGAAGGGGGCAAGAAGATCATCTGGGGGGTAAAGATTCCAATCCCTCAATCTCATTATCGTCCCAGTATCTGTTCGGAGGTTCCTCTTTATTAGTGCGTTCACCCTTATCTAACTTCGTGCCTGTGATCTCCAATTTGACCCCCCTCCCCTTCATCCAGGCATAGAGTGCTGAGTCTCATAGCCTGCTTTATTCAAACTTTCTTACAATATTTCTGGCTAATGTATCATTTAACTTGCATGTGTTACGTATTTTTGTTTTTTTTTACATATGAATTACCTATTACTGTAGTGTCATGTATTACTGTACTAGATCTACTAGTCATCCTGGTCCGATCTGTATTTCCTGTCATGAGTATTACCTATTCACCAAAGTGCTACTACAAAGTACATTTCCAACAGTATTTTTTAGTATATTTATCGCTACTTTCCCACAAAAATAGACCGAGTGGAAATTTTTCTTTCTTTTCGAAATTTGAGCTGGTTTACCTGAAATATGAGAGAAAAACCTTCTCGGAGAATGTGATCAGCTCCATGAATGTCCAGTTCCAGCTAACGTTGCTATTGCTTTTCATTATTTCCCCTTGAGATGCAAAAATGAATGAATGAATGAATGATTGAATGAATGAATGAATGGATGAATGAATGAATGAATGAATGAATGAATGAATGGAGAATGATTGATGAATGAATGGAATGAATGAATGAATGAATGAATGAATGAATGAATGAATGAATGAATGAATGGATGGATGAATGAATGGGAATGAATGAATGAATGAATGAATGAATGAATGAATGAATGAATGAATGAATGAATGAATGAATGAGCGAATGACTGAATGAATGAATGAATGAATGAATGAATGGATGAATGAATGAAGCGGTGAAGATGAGTCTGATCTGACCAGCAGCCTCAACTTCCTAGTCCAAAATACATAGGTTCTCGTTGTTTTTCATGTTTTTTACTCTCTTCTCCTTGAGAGGCGTAATGTGCGGATGAATGAATGAATGAATGAAATTGGGTTTGTCGAGAGCTTTTTCTGGGGTATTCCAGGCCAACAATTTCCTTGTCTTTCTTTTCTTTTTTTCCAGGTTTTTTTTTCATTTTTTATGTTAAAATCACTGTCTTCCTAGTCATTTCAAAGCTTTTTCAACATGATTTTTCAAAACGTCTTTTCTATCTTCCAATGCTGATCGTTTCGTCATTCTTGTCGTTTTTTCATATGTTTTCTCTTCTGGACCCCCTCTTTTTTTCCTGCCGCGTCTTACTAAAGGATAATCAATTTAGCCCCCATGGTTAAGGCAATTTATGCTTTCAGAGATCTCGTCCAACCGTGAAAGGTCGCCGGGAGCCGTCGTCATCACCTGTTCGCACGGATAGCGCTTGTTTTCCAGCGTCGAGATCATTAGCCGGTGTGAACTGTTTACACCACCACCATCACCACACCCCATCCGGTGAGATTAGTCCCCTTTGATTTCTTAGGAGATTCGTTGCCAACAACTTCACGTCCTTTCTACGGCAGCCAGGTGCTCACCGGGTGATTTCTGGATTTTCCTGTTTGTCTCTGGAAGCTCATTGACCCCCGTCACTGCTCGGTGTGTCACTACGAATTTCCCGATTTTAACTTGACGCCTGCTCGCCAGAAGAGAAAACAGTTGCTGAGCGTCAGCTGAACGCTAATACTACGCTGGATATGCTCATGTTACTGCTGTTTTATTGCTCTTTTGGGGTTATTTTCATGTTTTCCTACTAGTTGATGTTCTCAACAGCTGACTAACTTGTTTGTTTGTTTATTTCCTTCAACAGTATACCTTATGGGTTTTCCCGGTAAAACAGGATGTAAAGTAAAAAAGAAAACAATCTCCAAATCTAAAAGCAAATCCTGATTTTCCTGTCATGCTAGATGCTTTTTAATCCTGGATCTATGCTGAGTGATCCATGCAGCTTCCTCTAGCTGATGTTTACATGAAAAATTTTGTGAAAATTTGACTATTTCTCGCGAAAGATGCATGAAAAAAACTATGGAAAGGTTTTCCACTCTTCCCTGGAAATATGCTTATTTATTTCGCTATTCGTTTCTTGTGTAGAAATCAATTTTTGGAGATAAAATATGGAAGCAGAGCTATATCCAGAAGAGGGCCACAAAAAATGAAGGTTCTATTCAGCCATGATCAAAAAAAAAATAAGGAAGAATGAATTTTTTTCATTGATCAACCGCAAATTACGGCTGATTATTTGATTATTTCTTAGAAAATATGCATGGAAAAAACTTTGGGATAATTTTCCACTTTCCACTGAAAATTGGTTCGTTTATTGCTTAATCCCTTTATTGCATAGAAATCCATTGCCGGAGGTAAAGCGTGGAAAGAGCGCCATTTTCAGGAGAGCCATGAAAAGAATATAAAAAAATGAAGCTTCTATTCAGCCGTAGTGCAAAAAAAAGGAAGGATAAATTTTTAACATGGTTGGAGCGCAAATGACGGCGAGAATTCTGGATTTTCTGGAAACTTCTAGCATTTTCTAGAATTTTTTAGATTAGCCGATCCAAGAAAGTTATTTTTTAATTATTTGGTAAAGCCCTTCCGATTGACAAAGCCTTTCCTTTAATAACTTTAATATAAGTGGTAAATAGATGATCAATATATAAATAAAAGTACATAGTGAGGTTAAAAGGAGGTTTGCAGGATCTATCGGCCGAAACATCTTGATTTCCAATTCCGAAAGAGCCCGAAATTTGAATTTCCAAGACCCGTATACGACATACTTTATCCAGCTGGATAAACGTGCCCTAGCGTATATGTCAGTGGTGTTTAGCGAATCCGTTATCCAATGAAAACATCCGTTTTTCCTCCCACGGTTAAATATATTGAATAAGGGTCCGTGAAATTATTGACTTGCTGGGTTCAGCACATATCCTCTAAATATGAACTAATATATAGATAATATACTATTTGTAAACACCAACAGGGCAAGATAGGTGACCATAGTTCTCAAGAATTTGGCCTTCTTTCTGGCCAAACTTCTCATTTTTTCTGGCGCCGCATCCACGAACATCCCCGCACTAATCCCTCTATTTTGTTAGAGAAATGCAGTGCACTTTCTGAGTAAAGCTGTGGGATCTCACCGCGTGAAACTCTTCAGGGCATATTTTTCCAGTCAGCCGGAGTCTCCAGAGCGTTTTTGCCGCTTCTCTTCAAACACTGTGTGGTATAATCGGCTTCCGGAGGAGTTTCAAGGATGGCAGTGCTTTTCCACTTTGTTAATTTCTCACGCTGCAGTTTTGGCGCTCGGACGAGTTTTCGCTGCAAATCGGGCATTTCTGGATTATCTGGGAGTTTCTGGAGAAGGAAAACTTCCATTTAACCCATTTTCTAATGCTAGGCCCGCAACGGAAAGCCTCCAGGCCCGCGCCTCGACGCCTCCAATTCCAGGAAGACGAGGAACTGAAGCGCGGACTGTTCAGTGGAGCGCGTCATACTCGATAGTGGTGCATCCTATTGTTCCGCGTTCAGGCGAGAGCTCGCCATTGTGGATGCTCGTAGAGCATCGCTGATCAAACATTGGGGCTTCCGCAGACGTCCGCGGGCGGACCACTAAAGATGCTTAGAGGCTTTTTCGCGCCTCGCACCTTATGACTTCTCCGCGGGCTGATAGATAGCCGTTATCTGGTGCTGCTGACGACGACAGCAGCGTGACCTTAATGGACGTCGCACATTCCGGGAGATAAGACGGCAGATTTTGTTTTCTTCAGGATGCACCTCTGGCAGAAGGCGACGTAAGCAGCAATTAGGGGAAATCACGTGAGGGTCGTCCTGGCAGTTTTGGGAATCGGGAATTGCTGGATGACGCGAGAAACGCCCCGTTTTTAGGTGACAGGAGATAAGCACATTTTCCGCCTCCTGCACATTTCCTCGACTTTTTTCCATAAAAAATTTTACTTAACCCCCTTATGAGTCGTACAAAGTGTTATTTTTTCCGAATCCTAGAACTCAAAGGTCACTGGGTAGCCCCATGTTATCCTTGGCTCTGATGTCCATCGCGCTTAGGCGATTGTGTGCTTAAAAAATGTGAATTTCACATGAGAAAACTTGAGTTTTTGTCATGAATGGGTTAGGTAATTTTTCCCTTTCATTGGATCCATTCTAAGAACATCCCCTTAGAATTCCATGATGGAATTATTCACTGAATAATTGAAACTGGGAGAATCCAGCAAGAGTTTGATGCATTTGAAGATGAGAACATCAATTTCCTGGTGTAGGGTGGGAAATTTCAAAGGAAATGTAGGCGAACTACTATGTTTGTGCCGGAAAACTACCTGTTTCTTAAAATTTTTTGCCTGTTTGGCTGTTGAGAAGGGTTTACTCGAAGAGTCGGGAGGAAAAGGGGGAGAAAGTGAGAGAAAAAAACGGTAATGATGCCACTTTCTTACGGGAAGAAAATATCTTGACCAATCGTGGGAGCTATAGTAGCGATGATATTTTAATTAAAATTTCCAAGTTTTTAATGTTTTTTTCGAATTTGATTATATTTGAGGCAATTAAAGCGAATTTACGCGAATTTCCCAATTTCAGCCCACCTTCACCATCCATAATACTCTGGCGAATTCCTCCCATAGACGGTTCAGGTCCAGGTTTTAGGTAGAATTTCATGGAATGCGCTAGAGAAATAAACTATGCTGGTCCAGACCCGCACGCATCAGTGAAATTACCCATGGTAAACATGTCCGCCTACCCAGGACATCACTGGGATCACCCAGCGTATCATTGAGATTGTCCATTACTGGGAAATCAAAGAATTTTGCGAATCCGCGATCTACCAGAAAATGCTACGGAGTTCATCCGGAACTTTCAATTTTAAAATTTTGACAATACATCATTGAGATTACCCAGGGTAAATGTGATGGGTAAATTTAAATTTAACAATGGATAAATTCGTAGAGTATCAACACATTTACCTTGGGTAATCTAATTTATGTTGGCAGCTTCAGAGGAAAAGACGAAATAGTCACCAGGGTGGAAAAAAATTTTTTTGAGGAAAACAATTGAGGTAAAAGCCAAGCGGGTGAGTCGGGTAAGTATAGGTTGAGCACGATTTTGTACACATATAGTTTAAAAACCTTCAATTATAGTACTTCTAAATGATTTTCACCCTACAAGGTCCTTCAAACCAAAATTTTTCCACCAGAACTCTCTCCAGGACCCTCTTCTCTGTAGTTTCCATAATATTTCGGGTTAGAGGAGGCCTCCTCAATTGTGCAGTTTTTCCCAATTGTACAGCCAATCCTGGATTTTTTCCATGTTTAACCAAGAAAATGTAAAGACTTCGATGTCTGGTCCCCAACTGCTGGCGCTTCTCTGGAAAATGAATTCCCACAGAGATTGTTGGCTGTTTTTTCCAGGTGTTCTTAGCTCGCTGGGCCGGCCGGCGCTCCCAGTCACCGCATCGCCGCCAACTCCGTTAATCCACGTCTGGTAGCTGGATGACAAATGCCTTGTATTAGCTAGGAATGTCGATGTGACTTCGTTGCTTGGGATCAGCAACAGCGACAAACAAATGGAGGCGCCAAGAAACAGCATCAATTGCCATGTGACACTAGAGCGTCCTGTAAACCAAATAAGGCACTTAAGGGCTGGGGGGGGGGGGAGTGGTAGACCCCCTACTCCAGGTGTTCAGCCGTGGTGGACTTCGAAAACCCGTCACGGCCGCGAGCGCCGCCGCGGGCCATATCCGACACGGCTCAGCGCGTTCGGGTGTCGGATCGGAAGTGGACGGCCGTCGTCGAGCACCACCAGCCCTCCTCCAAACACCTCTCCTCGTGTGCACGCACCGCACGCACACACCTCATGGCCATCGTCGATCAGCCGGCGCCAGCTCCTCGATGTCGGGTGGACTAGGTCTCAAGAACCACGCAAATTCACGGACTAACGGGTTTCTGATCTTGTTACCGTACTCATTCTTACCGTACTCTAAGTTACGTTTTTTTCAAATTTCTACTGGTTCTATCGAGCAATCCATAGCTGAGTCCTAGTCTATGACTTGAAAGATACTGTAGAAGCAATTAACCAATCAGCACACTACAGTATGAAAAATCAATAACTCCGAGCTTCATTACATTTATTCACACCTCAATATTTGTGCTGCGAGGAATTTTATCCGAGCTTTGAGCAGAGTGGCAACACTCATAGTACACAGCAATAATATGAGTAAAAAAAGTAATATAATAGTATAGTAATAATATTAGTAGTACGTAGTAATAATAGCAGATTGAAAGTATAATAGTATAGTAAGAAACTGGACGACTTGAACCGATATTAATGAAATTTTGTAATAATATTAATTTGAGCCCCTTCATTTTTAGTGTTTATGTGACCCACCC
>JARK01001449.1:262454-317312 GCA_000688135.1 Ancylostoma ceylanicum | reverse complement strand
GGGGGGGGGGGGGGGGGTAAAACCTGATACGACTCCAATTTAAGAATCGACAAGCTTTCTGAGAAACTTAATTTATTTAGCAGAAGGAGAATTTCTTTGCAATAACAGGATCACGTCCGGAATTCAATACTCTATATGGACTAAGACCACTGAGGTTTATGGTCACTTCAGTGAAACGTACTGAATTCCAGGATAACACCTTCTGGCCTCAGATCCATCCTTTTTGGCTATGTTACCAGTTCTCGACCCAATGTCACTCCCAGAGCGAGCTCTGATCCCTATTTCAAGCCCTTCATAGGTTATAAGTGCTCTTTTTTTCAACGAGAGATCCTTGAAGGCGGATTTCGCCTCATCAAAATCTAACGACGATCCGGAAACGCCGCGGAAAATTGAATTTTCGCTGTGTGCCCAAAAAAGGGGCTTCGCTGCTCGTCGATCGCTGACCTCTGCGTTTTTGACAGATGTCGTGATGGATGGCTAAAAATGAGCTTTGTGGCGTAGAGTCCACATTTCCTTGTATGAATAGCTCTGGCTAAGGATCACTAGCGCTTTTATATGGTCCCCATTTGGGATAAAAACTTTGAGAAGTTGACCTTGAGGTGATCATCCCTGGTGCTTCCTGGTTAAATGTATGTTTTTCCACCAGAAGTTCCCTCCAAACACTTTTTAAAAGTCCAGGATCCTGAAATCGCAGAATATCCGTGTTTATGTTGTCCATGTAGCTTTCTAACGCGCTTTTACAGAGATTTTCAAGCCTATACTCTCTCCTTAATCCTAGTATTCTCTCGATTTTTCCTTGAAAGCTCCAAACTTACCTCTGAGTTCTCTGCTTTTGCAACTTGCCGCCCCAGCAATCCCCACCAATTACATTTCAGACACTGCTCGACATACAATTTTCTCCGTGTTGTGCTATGTATGTACGTCATTGGGCTGTTGTTCAGTTAATGAGCAGTTTCTAACTGATCGTTGTTATTCGTTGTTCATCTCTGGCGTATTTTTCGAGAGTTTCGAACGCTCTCAATATGTTTTGAAGTTTTTTTTCTTCTGTCTTCAAAGCATTATAGCCCTAAAAATCAACAAACCTGTAAATTTGTAATTAATATACGCTCAATTCCGGCTGACCGAAATGCTTCAAAAGGGAGTTGACATTTCTTGTTGTTTTGACATTTCTTGTTGTTTTTTTCTTGTAGGGCGTTGGAGGGTGGGCGGAGGAGGGAGGTTCAACCTCTTCATCAAGGGTGCATATTGGTTTTTTACGACCTCTCTTGTGTTTTGTGTTTTTTGCGTCAAGAGCTCCTGGAAATCCTGGCCTTTTTCCTGCTCAAGGACCTCACTCGAGGTGGTTTGGGCTTAAGGCTTACGAAATTCTCTACATAGTTCCTGGGTTGAAGGTTACTCTACCAAGGACACCCTTACTGGTAAAGGATATCTAAATTTGAGTGGTTCTGTTAGATCCTCCCAGTTGTACCCCAGAAACCGGTTCGGGACTGTTCTTGTAAAGTTTTTTTTTTGCAAAATATCTTATAAAGTTTTTTTGCAAAAGAAATTCCAAAGGATAAGTTGCATCAGCTTGGGATCTTGGAAATCCTCCTACCTCACGCATGGATCAGGATCTCGGCTGCTCCTTCGAGATTACCCATGGTAAACGTGTTAACGTACCGAACCTTGCCTTTTACCTGGCACAATTCAACATGCTTACCCATATAAGATGTCTATACCCAGCTTCTACTCATGGGTGCGGAATTACCATTCTTCGAGTGCTGCATCTGGGCCAAGGTGGTGCTGCCGTCTTTTGAAGGAGGGCTCACGCATCTATGTATCCTTTATGCTACTGCTCGTGGTGATCAGGGGCGTGCATCGTTCGGGTTACCCTGGGTAAACGCGTCAACAACCAAATTCAGGCTGCCCATGGTAAAGGAACTTACTCATCGTAAATACAAATTTACTCATCAATGGTTACGCGCTCACCCTTGGTAGTCTCAATGGCGCATTCATGCATTGCTATATCTCATGCGTTGCTGAGATTACCACGGTAAACATGCAATACCGCCGGAATTACCCAACATAAATATCCATTTACCCATCAGTGCTCATGCGCTCATCCTGGGTAGTCATAATGACGCATTCATGGACCTCATGCATCATTGAGGTTACCCAGGGTAAAAGCGCTATCAGCCTGCTGGTTACCCAGGGTATACGAGCTAACAAGCCTAAAATTCACGCATCGTTAACACGGGCGTCAGTAGGTATACCCTGGGTAATCTTGATAATGAACCCAGTGGCAGCTTGCATCACTCAGGTTACCCAGGGTAAACGGGTCAACAACCTGAAAATAACCCAGGGTAAATTCGTCAATAACCTGCAGATTTACCCATAGTTAACGCTGGTGTCGAAACATTCACTTTGGCTCATCTCAGTGATGGACCCAGTGGCCGCTTGCGTCGTTCAGGCTACCCAGCGTGAACAGGTTAACAAACTGCAAGTTGCCCAGGATAAACGCGTTAACAACCTGAAAATTTGCCCGTTGACAACGCGGACGGCAACATTTTTACCCTTGGGTAGCTTTATTGATGCATCCAAGCCCAGGCGAAGTACCATTACGGAGCAGACCAACAGGGCCTCAGCACCAACATCAATCAAAACCCCGTTGGTCGAACAATACTGCCGGTCTCCTCTCCTATTTTTTCCTTTTTTTGGATGAATCCCTCCCTCCACAGCAGTCCGCCCATCCATATATGTAGGTATGTAATTTTACGCGGCTGCAACGTTGCACTTGCACAAATCACCGAATTCGTGGAACCCGCGTCTGCCACCACCTCATCGTCACCGCCGCACGTCATCATCGCTTCCGCAGGTCGACAGCTCCGGGCCACTGCTCTCGCGGTGGTGACGGACGACGATGTCATTCGCACGTCGGTCGCCGCACAGCTCGACCGCGGGCGGCCATCAATCACCCGGTGCCGCTCGGCTTTTTGGCCAACCACTCTATTTTTTTAATCATGCGTGGCGTGAAATGTGTGTGTGTGCGTAAACAGCTCATGTACTGGTCGTTTCGATCCGCTCAACTAATTCGTACTCATACGTCAAAATGCTTGAAAGTGCGAAAAATATGATTATTAGTCCAGGAAATGGAGTTATTATTATGGGAAGTCAAGTGCATTTCAATGGGTCCCCCCACAGAGCCCGGAAGCATCATTGAAATTACCCATTAGCGTGTTGGCGTATTCAAACTCACCCTTTACCTTCCACTAATCCGAACGTTTACCCAGGCTCAACGTGGTCTATACATAGCTGCTGTCAGTGGGTAATCATACCAATGGGTAAGGGACTACCCCCAGTGACGTATCCGGGCCCAGGAATCCAACTTTATCCCTTTTTACCCGACTTGTTCCCGAGAACTCGCATTTTCTCAGGTTCCTGGAGGTTTACTTTAGTTTTTGCACTTCTCACTGCTTGTAGTAATACCTTTTAGTCTTATATATAGTAAACCCTTGTGAATCAAGGTTACTAAGGGTTGATTATTAGGGTCATTTAAGGTTACTGTACTAATTAGGGCTAATTATTAGGGTTACTTCGTGCTATATATTACAGCTAGGAGCGAACAACTACTACATAAATCTGAATCCCGAGTATTCGAATATTCGAGCTGATACCAAGTTTGAATCTAAGCCTCCAATTCCGGATAACGCCAAATTTCGATTATTCGAGGGAGCGACCGAGATTTGTAAAGCCCTTCAGGAAAAATAAGTATGGCTGTAAAAACCCCTTTTCTCGAACATTCGATCATTCAAATGTCTCCTAATCGTTGAATGAATCACTACAAATCAGCGCCTAGATGCATCATTAAGATTACCCAGGGTAAACGCATTAGCGCCCTCGGCTACTAGTTCTAGATTGGTGATCTATGGGGTATTCCAAGGGTTAGTCCTGAGTCCGGATGAATCATTGAGATTACCCAGGGTATGCGGTTAACGCCAGTGCCAGCGATGGGTAAAATTGTATAGTGCACTTGGTCTCGTAGATCTTTCAAATTGTCTAGCCCTTTCAGGCCCTGAAGAAGGCGAATTTGCCGAAACGTTGGCCGAAGAATAAAGATCATACCAATTTCGGGTGTCGTTAAGCAAAGTAACCTATAAGAATTTCAATCATGCCGAGATTCAGTGACAGTCGTACTTGGAATTTGTATAGTGTTGACACGTTTACCCTGGGTAATCCCAATTGTGCATGCGGCTGCAGTAGAGCCATTAAGTAAAAGTCACTAGATTTGTCCATGTTTTCCGGTTCTCGAAACAAGGTTAATTTGAATGGCTTTAGAGGTAACTGTGAGTTCACCAGTTCCTTCCGGGAGGGTAACCAGTTTTCTTCGTCGATTATTCAAATATTCGACTCGAATTCCTAGTTGAGTTAGCTAATTTTTTCGATTTCATTTGTTCTCATGTTCACTAGAATGGGGTTGGTAAAACATTAACCAATAACAAATCAACGGTGGTTAACATTACTTGCTTGTTGCGGTTCTGCAATGTTCCTGGATCAAATTTTTCTCACGTTTTTGCCTGCGGAATGTGTGTAGGGGGGGTCAACTGGTGTTGTTTTGGTTTTTTTTTCCGCGGGTGTAAATAGACAGCGGATCCTGAGAGCGCCAGGTGTTAATTGACCCGCCCCCTTCGGATCAGATATCAGCAGTTTAGTATAGCTACGTTACGTCATTCGCACACAACTGTCACAACTCATCCAGGCTATTCATATTCGTTCCAGTGTTCGTCACGGGTAAGTGATGTGGTTAAAGATCGCCGCTGGCTGAACGATGGAGGACAAGTGTCAAGGGCAGGGCGGGCCTGCGAAGGCGCAATGCGCTGTTTGAGCAGTTTTCCTTTGAGCTTTCTTTTTTCTTGACATCTATTTGGGAAATTTTTTTGGTCCTCAGATTTATCCTAAGTAATGACCTGGACAAGATCAGTCCCAGGAGAATCAGTCGCCCCTGAAATTTTCTCTGGGAAATGGGAATCTTTCTTATTGTTAGTCTGGTTAGAAAATCTTTTGGTGAGTCCGTTGCAGAGACTTAGGATATTTGTTGATTTCACCTTCTGAGCACAGAGCCGGGATGCATCATCGGATCACCCAGGGTAAATCTGTTTCCGCCCGGAAAACGGTGGGTAAATTTGTGTGGTATTGGCACGCTTAAGCGGCCCGAGGAAGATTATGCAACAGCAATGGACAGTGGAAACTTTTTTTCTCGCAAAAAATGCCCAGAATCTCTAAGGTGACCTATTTTTTCTATAGATATTTGTCCACTTTGACTTGATGGGGGAATGGCAATTTTTCTCTCAACAGGATCAATAAATAGCGAACTTTTCAAAATAATTTTACTTCCTTCAATTTTTATTTTTGTTTCCGTTATTTCCTCCTTCCCGCGACTTTTCTGCTCTTTTTCCTAGAACTCCCTGTTTTCCCAAAAATTTTCACCCTGTCCCCGTGCGATGTTTTGGCTTCAGTTCTATAGGAAGATGTGAACCGTAAAAAATAGCGAATATGACCCCTTGTTTTCCGGAAAACTCGTCCATCTTAGCACTAGTAGGTTGCATGATTCATGGGAAAACTGCTGACCTTTTCCTACCCTGCTTTTCCCAGAATCGTGTTTCCTGGACCATTCCCCAACATCCCATGGGCTATCACGTCATCATTTAGGTACGGCGTTAGTAGGGTAAATTACTGTAATACTGTGATTGAGTGCTGTACCCTAGAGGGGCGGAGCGACAGGAAGTCCTGATTGGTCAATTTGATGAATTGGCCAATGAGAGAACTCGACCGGATTGTCCTCCTCTTTGAGGTGCAATACTTTATACGTGGGTGATCGGGAGCTCATTTTTTTTTTGAATTTTTCCGTCTGGAAAAGTCATGCATCCCTGGTGGATGGGAGGGTGCTCAGCTCAGCAACTAATCAATAAATGAGCAATCAATAAAAATTGTTTAAAAAAAAGAAAAACGGCACATTTTCGAAGTTCACTAGCCCGTGGATTAATTTTTCTGAGGTATTCTGGTATTTTACTCCACTCCTAGCCCCTCTCGCCCTCATTTTCCCAGAACCACTTCACCACTCCTCTACAACGTTAATAGTAGATGAAAATATTGTCGTGTAGTGGTTGAGCACTCATAGTTTTGAGTGTTTTTGTTCGCGTCGCATGCCGTGTTCGTCGACGTTGCCGCACGCGCAGCGATCGCTCACTTCCCGCCACTAGATCTCCGGAGCTTAACTTGGTGCCGTCTTTCTTTTTTTTTGTCCAGATTAGACATACTTGCGCTTCACTGACACGCTTCCGTGTGTTTTTGACTGCTTAGAAAGCTTCCTCCTATGATTGAATATCGTTCTGCCTTGCAATACTTTTGTTTTTGAGGTAAAATAATCATAGATTACTCGGATATAATTTCTTTGGGCAGCTTCTACTCCCATTCATCCTTACCGGGTTGCTGGATTGTCCAAGATTGTAACTGGAAAATGACGGTGATGACTTGATCTGCGGCACGAGAGCCGCTTCAAGTGCTAGGTATTGATGCATCGCTGAGATTACCCAGGGTAAACGTGTTGACACTCATGTTAACGAATGGTCAACTTGGTAGGTGTTAGCACATTCACCATAGACTTTCCTAATAATGCATGTGGCATCTGGATGCATAATAGAAATTACCAAGGGTAAACATTTTGTTGCCCGTGCCAACTATGGGTAAGTTTGTAGGGTGCTAGCACGTTTGCCATGGGTAGTCTCAGTGGAGCAGCCGACCTCTTATCTTTACATATGCTACACACCCATGGTTAGAAATTTACCCTGGAATGTAACTGTGGTACAGGGGTTTTTAAGTTTATTAGGTAAACCAGGTAAGTGTAAGCACGTTGAATTTACCCAGGTTAATTGTGATGACGGCCGTGCTAACAATGAGTAGGTTTCCATGGCGCTAACACTTTTCCCTGGGTAATTTCATTGGCGCTTCATCGCTTGAATTATTATCGTCAAGTAAAATTTACCTAGGGGACATACAGCCTTGGTCTGGATTCATCATTGAAATCACCCAGGGTAGACGTGTTGATGCCGGTTTTAACCATTGGTAAATTTGTGCCGTTTTACCACGTTTACCTCTGGTAAATTCAGTGATGACATAGGGCTCCTCATCTTTACAAATGTTACGCAGCTGAGATTAGAGATTCACCCTGGAAGGCAACTGCTCATTACACGAAGCTTTTTCCAGGTTCATTAAGTTATTTGGGTTTATTGGGTAGGGTTTTCTTGTTATTAATAGATCTCTTCTCCAGATTTTCTCTTTTCCCATGTGCCTGATACTTTTTACCCTTGCTCTCTCGTTATATTTGTCCAGAAACCTAACATTGTGTACTGTCACTACTTCGAACAACTCTGAGTGATGACATCTGCTGAGGACACGTCAACCTCAGGGTGTCCACCGACCTACGCTTGCACTAAACAGAAGAAATAGTTATTTCACGGAACATCGTTCAAACTTTGGTCATGTTTTATGATCCAGAATCGGTCAACATCCCAGGATTAGAATGGATTGAGAGATTACCCTTAACAGGACCTTCTGACAGGACTCCTTTTATAAGATAGTGAAGCTTTTTGGTTCGGTTTAACCATAAATAAAACTAGTAAATCGACGAGACTGATATTTTCTTCGTCAGAATACTGTTTACTTCTTACTCTTTGCCACAATTCTCAGAGAAAACCTACAAAACAACTATCTAAGATTACCGCTACCTTTGCTATGCGCCCATTTGTTGCTTACCTTGTTTTCCTTACCTGCTTACGTAATAATCTCTAAGGCAACTATCATGCTCAGACTTTTTTTATAGTCAAGTATTAGGATTGTTAGGTGGACACATTAATAATCATGTCAGTTTTCCTGAAAAAAAAAAAAACCCTGGGGATCGCTACGGTTCATAGGAAGGCTTGGAATCTCAATAAATAAAGAAAAAAAAAACAAAAATGCGAATGGTAAAGTGTTTATTGTCCTAACTGTGATCGAGCTAGCTGGTCAGCCGCCAAACACTGTGCCGCCGCAATTGCACACAAAATCACAGACTTGCTTTCTAAGGTACGCGATTGTACATTGTACAGGGTGGCACATAATTAATGTCCCAATACAAAAAAACATAAACGAATCATTTCATTCCTGTCATTCCTCTTCGACGCATCTCCAGAATTGCGGAGCGCTGTGATGACGGCTTTGCCATTTGTTAGAACACGAGGCAAACCAAACCGATATGAGGCAGATATATGCAAAATATTAAGTCAAACACAACAACAACAAACTGACTTGAATCGAGTTGACCAGGTAGATCAAATTTTGCGCTTGTGCAATGATGGAACCCTGTAGGTCCAACTGATTTCATTTGTGTTGTAAGTATAATATGTTTTTGTTTGGTCAGATTCTAGTGACCCATCGATCCAAAACTTCCATCATTTTTCGAAGGAAAGCTCATACAAAATATAACGGAAAATTTCTTTGAAGGAAAGCTCATACGAATATTCTAATGACGTCATAGTTATCGCACCTTTTTTATCGTATTCGACCTGTTTTCGATAGCAAATCGAGACTTTTTGTGCGATCTGTGCTCAGTTTCATTCAAAAGTTCGCCCTCCTCTCCGGCTCCCTGAATCATTAAACTCGCCATGTTTGCCCACTCACTCTAACGATTACTTTTCTTAAGTGAGTTCGGGTACGACGACGACTCGTACTCCTCCTACTCAACGGAAGGTCGTTCACTTTGAGTAGTATCGCATTCCAGACACTTCATTTCAGCAGGAAATAGGGTCAGTTTATAGAGTCTGCGCGTCCATACTACCTCCGTTCAGAGTGCATCCTAGGGAAAATCTACTTTGAGGAAGTGTTAGGCCAATGTACGTAGCATTTTCTGGTATCAACACTGGACGCTGCTGTGCGTAGAAACTCGAATTTCCTGCTTTTGGAAGGCTTGAAAGGCTTTAACAAGTGTTTGCCAATTACGAATGAGTTCCTGCCCTTTATGCCTCTCTGTGAGCTGTAGATCACTCTATCTGGACCTCAGTCACCATCCAGAGGTCATGATGAGACTCATTCGTCCAGTGACAGTCACCAAAGCGTGTGGACTACAACAGCTACATCGGTGGACTTTTTGTGCGTTGTACTTCTCTGTTTGGTGATATCCAGATGTCCTTGGGACAGTGTCAATAGGTCAACCGAGGAGGGCTAAGACGTTTTGCGGATAAGAACACGACGTCAGTGTTTAAGCACTTTCAGGCCTCTGAAGAAGACTTTGTTGTTGAAACGTCAGGTCGCCAGAGTAAAGTTTCCGTTTATTTTTCTTGTTCTTTTCCCTCATAGGTGTCCGCCAGGTCCTGGAACTGTCCCCATAGTGGATGATGGAGCCTCAAATTGCAGCAGCTGTTCATATTAATTCCCCTAGTAGCTCGGAACTACCTCAATGTATTAGGATCCCCTCTGGATAAGATCCACTTGTCGAGATCTGCCTTCCCAGGAAACCGCCCCCAAACAGGAAGTAGAAGTTCTAATTTGTTATTTCCTTATCTGAAATCATAAGCAAGTTGTCTGAGTAATGGCGTCTGAGCTCCACGCAGAAGCAACATGCACAGATTTTCGCGATTTTTTCTCACGATCCCAAGTTCGACTGTCGTTGAATCTTGGCAGTTTGAGTTGTATAGCAATAGTAGAGCTGGTTGAGCAATACACCAAGATTGTTATTCACGTTTATTCGGCTAACATTTCGGCGTTGTCGCTTTCATCAGAGCCTGGGAAGTCAAGAACATAAGCAATCTACCCCCTCAAACGCCTCATCACGCCACTAGATACGATTTAGCAGAAAGATAGATCAAAAACAGTCCCTCTAAAGGCAGAGGGCCACCTCATATCGTTTTCGAGTTATTAACATATTCCGAACCTCCTCGATGCGCTGATTCCGGCAATGTACTTGAAATGTCCCAGTATGGTCTCTAAACCCCGTTTTCCGTGACAGGGTTTGTACCAGTTTGCTGGAACAAATTTACGTGCAGAGACGTGTATCACCGTTGATCTCATCGATCGGACAGGACAGGACGTGTTCATCCGACGTTGCGGCCGTGGCGGTCAGCCTGCACCAAGTAGCCGCTTTTTGGAGCGGATCCGCCCCTGCTCCAAAAAGCGGGCACTTTGACCCTACCAAAAACAGGGTTTTTGTCAATTCTGTGACTTAAGCTGTACGTTGTTGGAATCAGCGTGGCGAAGAGGTCAAGGATGTGCTGATATCGTCTAAGTGAGAAATGAGGTGGTCCTCTGCCTTTAAGATGATTCCTTATGTTTAACAACACTCGAGATTGTTATAGCCTTTATTGTTTTTGGCCAATGTTTCGGCTAAATCGCCTTCTTCAGAGCCTTAAAGGGTTTGGCAATTTATAGAATCTGAAGACCAAGTGCATTAGCTGGTCAAGCCGAAAGTTCGAAGCCTTATCTTTCAATCAAGGGAAAACAGCAAAGCCTCGCAAACCTTAGGATGTTCCAGTGCTAGTGACAGCGGCTAGTAGCGAATGTTATTGCCAAGTGAGAGCCATTAAGGTCAGTCACGATGAGGATCAAGTTGACAGAGATCGAGATATGATGCCAGTTCGTTAGTGATTGCAAGGCATTCATCCTTTCGGTTCATTTGCGGGCACTTACTCCTTGTGTAGCCCTTGAGCACGCACGTCTTCTCGCCCTGGAAAAGTCTGCTCCACCCTCCTTCAGGGGCCGTTTATTTAAGGAAGAAGCCCGTCCGGACTCCATTTTTCTCCATGCTTACCGCTCTTTCAAGCAATTTTTTTTCTTCGAGCTGATCCCTCTCGTCTACGACTTCATCATTCATTTTTCCTTTTCTTTCTATAGCAAATCTCGGTGCAGCATATAGATGTGCATGTGGTTTTTTGCTATTTCCATACATCTTTGTCTTGTTTTTGTCTTCTAGAACACGTGTAATCAAGCCGCAGGCCAGCAGAAGCAGTCTATGCGATGTGATTTATGAAGATAAACGGCCGAGTTGACTTGCGGCTTCGGCATAGACGGCCTAATCCGTTTAAGCCACGGAGCGGCCGAATGCCGGCAGCAGCAGGCGAATCCGAGCCGGAAATCGAGTTTGCAGGTCTTCGTCATCTTTGATAGTCACGTGGCTGATGAAACAGCAGGAGAAGAGCCGGAATTGCTCTGGATTCATCCACGGATCTGTGGCTTTCTCCAGGGATGCGCTGCTGCAGGATTTGTTGTGGACAGCACCCACGCCGTCATTTCTAATCCTTTACCACTCTCGATCTGTTTGTCAGTCTATGAGCTGTTTGTCAGTGGAAAACCGCTTGTCGCTGCTCTTTAAATCCATCCAAAGCCGTCGCTGGTCTGCGCTTCGCTTCTGGAGACTAACAGGTTTCTGGAAAAATTCTACATTTGCTCCGAAAAGTGTTTCTTGATCAGTCATTCATTTTCATTCTTATTTAACTAATTATTCTGCTTTTTCTCCTTAGAAAAATAAGCTTTCATCGACGATTTCCTCCTAAGGCGATTCCCGAAGCATCTCCTCTCCTGCAAATGCGGAAAAATCTTTAGAAATTCGTACAAAATTTATAGTTCCTTCTAGTTTGTAGCACATTTCGCTACGATCTGGGGGTTTCAGGAATTGCCAGCCTCTTACTCATAGCACCTCCGCCTCCAAAGTTGTACTTACCCATTGTCTCAGTACAGATGCATGATTGTATAATAATAATTTGTGCATTTGTGTATTTGTGCATTCCGAACATGTGTAATAATCATATTTGTCTTGGTTTTGATCTAGAGAGCAATCCGCTAGTGATTTTACGAGCGAAATCCACTTGTAGAACAAGGGAACTTTTAAGAATTGCTTCTCAAGGCGGAAAATTCGCGCCGTACATGAGCTGGGATGGCTGTAATCGTAGTTTTGCATTGAAAAAATTTTCTGGAGCAGAGTATTTTCTCAGGGCAACCCCCTTTGTTTGTTTACCATGCTTTTGTTTCCGGTTTTTCAGCAGGGATGAGCGGATTACCCATATCCGGTTAACCATTTAGCCGTTATCCATACGTAAGTTTTGGCCTATCCGTTATCCGGACTGTTATCCCTCTTTCAAGGTGGAAGAAGGAGGTTTTGTTGAGATTTTCTAGGTTGCCTTGGTGGATTGTGTAATTTACGGCGGATATTTTGCCTTTCTCCTTTATCCGGTACCCATCACATTTATCCCAACATTTTGACCTACCCGTTATCCAGACCTTTATCCGGATCCTGGAAAATCTTGTTCCCGCTCATCCCTGTGTGAACTTTTTTTGTGCCATGAGACCAATATGACTCACTACTTAATATTTTCTTTGTAGTTCTTTTTTGTACGCAGTACTTCCGTTTAAAAAATAGGGTAATTAGGAAAATGATCTCATCCCAAAAGCAAACATTTTATTTATTTATTTATTTATTTATTTATTTATTTATTTATTTATTTATTTATTTATTTATTTATTTATTTATTTCTTTACTTATATATTTATTTATTTAGTTATTTATTTGTTTGTTTAATACACCATCAACTTCAACAAAGTATATGTCGATCTTGCTGGGAGTTTTAGCCGGGAACAAAGGGAATTCAGCCAGAGTTTGCCTGAGATTTGCGTGAGGCTCACACGGAATTTTTCTGACAATCGGCAAAATTTTATTCCAAGGAATGCATGATTTATGGAAATTTCTTGTGAGTTCACGAGAAAAACAACATTGTAAAGTCACCAAAGTTCTTTATCCGTCTGGTGAGGTCATCTAATTGTTTTACGCCTCGCTCCTTTCCCCTGGGTCCACATCATCGAGATTACCCAGGGTAAACGCATTAATCCGCTCCAAACTTACCCATAGCCAAAACTGCCATCAAAATGTTTACTTGTGTTTGTGCTGCAGGTAACCTCTTCAGAGTGCGCAATTTACTCAGAGTGCAGCTGAAGATTACCCGGAAACCAGTGGATTGAATCACCAGAGTGCCTACCCTAGTAGAAGGACACACTCCAGCGCTGCACTATTGATGTCATGCGGAAAACAAAGAATCCACAAATGCCCGTTCAAGGATCTCAAAACGCGGCCGCGTGGCCCTCAGAAGCGACGATCTTCCTCGTTCGGCTAATGAAAAACATGTGTAGCTGAACTTATATGCTTTTGTTATTCTGTTCATGTGTGTGGAATCCACATACTCGCTATCGCCTCATAATGAGGACGAGGCAAATTCGCCCACATCAGATGAAAATTAGCCCGCCGTCATTGGTCCCCCCCCCTCCTTATCTGGCTGTGAGCATAGGTACGCGGCCGGCTGTGCAGCCCGCGGGCTGCAACCTCGCCGGCTAATCGCGCTCTTCCATCTAAGGTGCTGCTGCCGTCGAGGATTGATGTTTCGGACGCTGACAGCCAGCAATTTTGTACGTGATTCTGGAAAATGTCCGTGGTTTTGCCGACATTTTTCGTGGATATGATCCGGTGGTGTGTCTTGCTGGGAAAATTATTGTTGGAGCTCTATTTTCGGGCAAAAATTATTTTTTAGGAATTTTTTTCGGTTACCGTGGACCACCTGCTTTTAAAACTAGTAAGAACTGGTAAAATTCACCATGATCATTCAGGAAAGTCCAGGAAAATTCCTAGTGTTAGCCTAAGATTACGACAATCCTCAACGGAGTCCACTTAAGAGAGCTCCTTAGGTTGATCACTGAGGTTACCCAGGGTAAATGTGTTCAAAGCCCACGAATTTACCCATAGTTAACATGGGCGCCAACATTTTTACCCTGGGTAATCTCATTCCACAGATTTACCCATACTCAATACGTACGTCATTATGTTTACCCTGGGTTATCTCAGTCCGCAAATTTACCCTGGGTAAACACCTTGACTATGATTAACATGCGTGTCAACATGTTTACCCTGGGTAATCCCAGTGAACAAATTTACTTACAGTCAACACAGGCGTCAACATGTTTACCCTGGGTAATCTCAGTCCACAAATTTACTCATAGTTAATAAGGGCGTCAACATGTTTACCCTGGGTAATCTCAGCCCACAAACTTACCCATACTGAACGCGGGCGTCAGCATGTGTACCCTCGGTAATCTCAGTAATGCATCCAGCCTCTGTGGTGTAGCCTATTCCAAAATCAACTTTTCGTAGCTTGTCTAGTGTTTGAACCAACCCTTTGCCTTTCTTGTCTCCCTCTTCAATTTCCATACTCTCTCATTCATTCTTTTGCTCTCCGATGCCTCTCCATCTACATATCCTCCCCCGTGATACCGTATCCATGTTGGACTACCTCAGTTCCTAATTGGGTAGTACGGTAATGAAATTTGAGACCTTTAAGACTATGTTATTCACCAAAACCAAGCATAAAACCCAACAGTGTTTACTCATTAACAAAAGTTGCTTAGAATTTCTCCTGTAAGTTGTTTTGAGCACCGCCCCCGGCCTTTCGCCCCGCCCCTTCATCTTCTGTTGGGTTTACCTTCGGGAATGCCCTATTCAATGTTTAGTTTCTATGTAGAAACCTATTGGGATTCCCAGGGGTCGCATGCGTTAGTGAGATTACCCGGGGTAAGCACGGGGTGTCAGCTGGTTTACCCTGGGTAATCTCAATTGGGGTCTTTTCGCAATGTTTTCTACCAAAACACTACTTCTATGTGCACAGTTACTTCCCCATTGTGAGCAATGAATGATGTTAGAGATCTATGACATGGTTACCTTCATCTGGTAACTTTTACCAGCCAGCGATTTGTACCCCTTTCTAAATCACGGGAACCAAAAAGCTTAATCTTTCCATTTGTCGATTTCAATTTAACTTCAATTTTAATTTAATTTTACTTTTAATGATTTTTTGATTTAGGACACACCTCTCGGAGCAGTTGTACCTCCTCTTTGTATCTATGACGTCATCACCTACCTACCAAATCCTGAAAAATTTACAGTGTATCCTCCCCAGGATCATCCAAGATAATCCATGATTTATTACGCTGTAAGCTTGGGTGTTGAGGATTTCACCTTCCTTAGCAGCTCTCGATAAAATCTCCCAAGGACATAAGGACTTGCCCGGGATTTCCCGCCTTTTTCTTGTTTTCAATTTTCCCGTCATGATTGAAAATAGCATGCAAGCATTTTGTTGATTAACTAGGGTGCTTTCGTCGTAGCAAGGGGTGAGGACATTATTTTGCAGAGACGAATTCCTTCTTAATTTCCGTAATAATCGAAAATTCTGGCAGGAGAATGAGGACAATGTCGGGGAATGATGTCCGGGATAAATTTGCTTTGCTTACAGAAAGCCATCAGGAAACTGAAAATTTCCTGGAACCAAACATTTCTTTGATGAAAATTCCCTCGATTCTTGGTCAATGTTAGAAGCTTTCTTCTCTCTTTTAACTTTCTCCTTATAGAGACACACCATTGTAGGATAATGGGGTTGTTAAAAAGTCTTCAATCATACTTAACTCTCACAAAACTGGCACGGTAACCCGCCGCGCATACTTTCTCTGCCAGACACTTTCTCTCCTACGGAATTCGCTCTTTTCTTGACTGATTATTCGATCGAATATTCGAATAACTCAAGTTTTTTTCCGATTCAGCTTACATATGGATGAAACTAAAAGTCCACGTAATTACGTACCTGAAATTACTACAGTTACCTGAACTACTATTAATTACTTCAATTACTTGAAAATTTGAACTGTGGGATTAAGGCATTGAAATGCTTAGTTTGGACCGAACTTTTGAAATGGTTGGAAAGATTTATTTACTGTTTGTGATTTTGTAAGTTTACGGTATGGAGGTAAACAAATAAACAGAAAATGAATGAACACCTGCCTCTTCATCTCCATATAGTCTGTTTCAAACGTAACAATGGTTGGGTATCCGTACATGTTGCCTGTTTTTCTTTTCACCCTCTCGAACTCCTGCACACTTTCCCGCATTCCTTTGTTATCTGGAATCTTCTCAGCTATCTTCTCTAGTGGAGATGGCTATGACTATGAACTCAGGTAAAGGTTTTACCCCGGTGATTCTGCATAGGGTTTCTTGATGAAGTTGTAAGCAACAGGCAATAAATGGAACTCACTCAGAACTTGAGGAGAAACAACAGGATTTGTGTAGGATTTATTCAGAATGTGACCAATATCCGCCAGTTCATTGCAAAAAAAAAACAACAACAATTTGAGCTGGAATTTAGCCAGAATTCACGATAAAACAGGCGGAATTTTATAAAGTGGACAAGTGACCTGGAAATTTACGGGTTTCATCCGGAAATTGCCGTGTGGCACTGCTATGAGGGTCAGGATAGGGCATGTGAATTTCCTGTGCTTCCTTATGAATGCCAAGTTCACCCTCAACTTTACCACTGAGACTTATACCCCGTGGTAAACGTTTACCTCCCTTCTCAGTGATGATTTCCATCCCCAGTAACTTAGAGTAAAAATATGTAAGAATAAGTTTTGGTTGCTCTGGAATTCACCCTGGGCTCTTAGGAACATGGTTTGTTTTTGAAAATGTAAAAAAAAAATATTACCTAGGGTAATAATAATAGTAAATTTAAAACTAGTGAATTCAGGACTAAGGGCATCATTGGTATTCCCTAGGGTAGATGAGTTGACCAGGGCTGTGCGTCAGAACAATTTCATATCTCGTAAATCTGTTATTTCGTTACGTTAGGACAAAAATGGACGTTACACGTTAATGCGTTAATTCGCTACGTTAGTAAATCACACTCCTGGTGTTGACGCTGGTGTTAAAGATGGGTAAGCTTTTGTGGTGTTAACGCGTCTACCCTTGGTAACCTCATGATGCATCTGCCTCCAGGGTAAGTGCCCCTAAACCCCTATTCCAAAATATTATAATTTCTAGGAAGTTACCCAGCCCCAAGGACCCTGAAAATAACCCTGAACATGGACATTCAACCACAAACGTGGGCGTCATTACTCATAGCGACACCGGCCATTTGGCGTGGCACTTACAAGTTGTGATTACACCCGAGTAATTGTTAGTTTTATAGCCTAAGATAACCTTTCACATGAGTCGCTCCTATAATAGCATAGCTCCGGGTGGATCCACGGGACAAAAGCTGTTCCAGAGTCAACTGGCGACGACCAACGGAAACAAACGACGTCATCGATCTGTCATCAATAGTACTCGAGTGCTCAGTCCAGTCAAAAAAAACAAGAATCCAGGGGAATTTTTGATTCTCCTTTGTTTTCACATCTCCGAGCCGCGGACGCGACACGTCGGTGGCTCGCCATGGCCTTTAGTAACTATATTACTACTTTTATGGAGATCACGAGAACTTTTATATAATTAGAAGCATGTTTTCTATCCTATTGCACTATCAGGGCTTGTGCACTTTTTCAGAGGTCATTTCGTTGATTTTTGATTCTTCCAGAAAAATCTGAGGATTCCTCTACAGTAGAAAATAAATCTTCCTCAGCCTATGATCATACCCGGAAATCTTTGCTGAATCTTATTGTTAGCGGTTTTTCCTCGGGAATTCCGTGTAATCTTGCGTCGAAGACTGCGATTTTGCAGAAAATTGTATGCTTATTGCGGACGCGTATTGCTTTTATAATTACACGCTTCTCGGATTCTTTTTTTCGACAGGAAGGGGTGTGAAAAAATTGCACTTCCGGGCACCATCCAGAAATATTGATCTGCTATCGAATAGGCAGCGGGGAAGATTAGGATCCAAGTCTGTACCTCGGCGAGAACTGGTCCCCGTTGATCCTTAGGCTTGTAGTCCGTCAGATGAGCAAAACCTTTGAAGAAGCTCTTCACAATGCTATTATATCTCGGGTCTGTCCCTTGGCGAAAACTGGTCCCCGTTGATCCTTGAGCATTTAGTTTGTTAGATGAGCAAGTTTTTTGAAGAAGTTCTTTGGATTCTGTGATATTTCGGGCCTATACCTTGGCGAAAACTGGTCCCCCTTGATCTTCAGGCATTTAGTTCGTCAGATGAGCATAATCTTTGAAGAACCTCCTCGCAGTGCTATCATATTATATTTCAGGTCTGTATCTTGGCGAGAACTGGTCCTCGTCGATCCATAGGCATCACTCGTTCCGCCTACGGGCACTACCACCCGCACGCGTAGCGTCAGGCCGTTTTGCCTCTTTGAACTTGGAGAAAAAGCGCAAAACATGCTTGCAAAGGTGGCCAGACTCATTTCAGCAGATTATTGATTGCCATAGATCAAAACCGAGCTATCCATCTCGGAAAAAGTCTTGGAGTAGCGGTTTTCTATACGAAGTTCTACCGGGGCCTGACGCGCACGGGTGGTAAGTGTCCGATAATCCATTCGTTCATAATATAAATAAATAAAGATTGATGATCATGTAAACAGATAATAATATAATTTATAGTTGTATAAATAAATAATTAAGTATTCGTCATAAAAATAAATAACAAACAAATAAATAAATCAACCTCTTCGTGAAGCTACTCNGGAAACATATCTGCTGATATCTCCACAGGAACTTTGCTCCACATTTGTTCCAATTGATGTTTTACCTCGCTCTCAAAACAAATACGTGTGCGCCTTGTTCATATTTTCAGAATTAAATCAAACATATAGCGTATGTTCCGCAGTTCCATGTGAAAGGCAGGCTACAATCTTGGCGTCTACTTCCTGAGAGCTCTTAGAACTTAGAATCAAAATACAGGGGTAAAGCTCGCGTTGAGCTTTTCATAAAATAGCATCTTTCCTCCAGGTTATATTGCTGAGAAAATATAAAAAGAATTCTTCAGTTCCGCAATTATTTCGATTACAATGTAGTAGATACCAGGATCCAAAATTAGGGGGAATTCTGTGAAGGAGAGCAAGAATAATTGGTAACCAGTTACTAATCGCCATAAGAAACCTTCCTACGTATTTGAAGCAAGCCTTGCAAAGTTGGATGGAACATCTATAACTTGATATTATTATTTGAAATGAAATTCCGTGACCCCCCCACTCCCCTCCTCCCCTCCTCTCCTCCTCCGCTGGGTGAAAAATTCTGCCGTCACCACTCCTGCATTCGAGACAAAAGCTCGTTTCTTCGGAAATCCCGTCGTTTTTCCACTGAGAAGCCGTAGGCAGCTTGAATGGACAAAGCCGAATGATGGACGACTTTTTGTGGATTCTCTTACGACCGTATCGCTAGCTGCTTTTGTGCACCATTTTTCATGGTCAATTAGATTTTCAGAGAAGAGTTATTTGGCCGTGCGAGCACATCCCGTTTTTTGGTGACGTTCCACGTGCAGGACGCCTGGTTTATGTCTTTCTGCCGGGGCTGCTGTGCCTCGGGGAAGCACCTTGGTGACTGGCGTCATCCCGTACTTCTACTCTTGCTCCTGGATGTGTAGAAAATTCAGAATTTTTAGGATCTCAGTGGATTTTTAGGAGTGATTTTCAGAATCTTGGGAGCAGAACGGGCTTTCATAGAAGCGTGCGATTTCAGAGGTGTACGATCCCCCCCTACCTTCACGATGTCACCCATCCAGCCCCGCCACCAGAGCCCTCCTTTACCAGCAGCTTTTGTTGTTTATTAACTTGTTTATATTGGAAATGTCCATGGATTTGTGCAACTTTGCGTCAATGTCCCAAAAAAGAGCTACATAACTTATTTGTTTATGAGTGGCTCTAAAAATAACTCACTTGTCGCACACAACTCGAACTTTCAAACGCTTGTTTATGATCGCTAGCTATTCTTTGAGAAATGTGTCCACGTGAGCGGGTTCCATTGTTGTACGAGTTGTCGCGGGCACAATACGTAAGAAATGTTGACACGACCCATACATGCCATAGATGGGCAAATGGGTGGACAAATTTTCTAGGAATTCCCTCTTCAGATGGATAAAATCTTGGAAAAATTTGCCTCAACTCATTTTGAACTGCTTAATTTTATTAGTATTGTCTTTTTGAGTAGTATGTCCCTATGATTATTTGAATTTGGGTATAGAGAGTTGTGCCTGGAAAAGGCGACGCGACCGAGCTCTGCGATTGGTCACCTGCGTGAACCGACCAATTACGAAGCTTCACCGTGACTCCACCTCCAGGCATAATGCTTCACACCCGTTGGTTTTGAATTTAATTTTTTATGGCTGCATTTTTGAATGCCCTCAGAGCATCAGCTATTATGTGGGTTAAAAAATTGGTCTTTCTTCGCTAAAAAAAAATCTGAGATAACACTTGAATACAATGCTGTTACTTTACTGTTACCGTTACCGTAAATATATTAGTAAAGGTCTAGAAATTCTGGACTGTCCTACTTCTCCCATTTTTAGGTCAGGGCCAAGATGCATCGTTGAGATTACCCAGGGTAAACGTGCTGACGCCCACGTTGAAGGTGGGTTAATTTGCATGACTTTGAAGCGTTCTCCCTGGGTAATCCCAATGCACACGGCCACAGGTTTAGAAACAAAGTCTACTATTCTGAGTTGCTCGTAATTATCTATAGTAAACAATCATATTACTACTTCACTGGTTTGTTTATTTATTTATTTATTTATTTATTTATTTATTTATTTATTTATCTATTTACTCATTTATTTATTTATTTACTTCGTGAGTACCGGCATCAATCAAATCTTCCACCTAGCAGAAAATTCCGGAAAATTCCCGAGAAACTTCAGAGTTTTAGTGGATTCTGTCTGTCAGTTTCCATGGATTCCATGGATTTATCGAAGCACAGGGGGGGGGGGATGGGGGAGGGAGGATAATTTTTATTTTTGGTGTTTCGACCACTTGGGAGGTTCTTTGGCAGAGACCTGTGCTTTCAACCTCTAACACCTTTTCCCATTCGCTGGTCCTCGTTCGATAGAACTGGATTTGTTCTATTTTCTCACTAGAAACACATCTTGGAAACTTACGGATTGCTTAATTTGAACTACACATCTTGAGCCATGTCCTGACAATCTTCCTGTTTTTCTTTTTTTCTTTCCTTCACTTTGAAGATTTTTCCACCCACAAATAAGTATTGTGTACATGAATAAATAGCCAAATAGATAAGCAAAAACCAACAATTAATCAAATCCTCCCCGCCAATTTTCCCTCGTTTCTCCATCCATCACTCCTGAATTGGAATTTTCCCTCTCCTTTGCTCTGGCTGTTACTGCTTCAATATTCATGCTTTCCAGGTCAAATCTACATACATATAACGGTTTTTGTTTGATTTACATGCGCATGTAATTTTTGAAAATTCGTTGACGTCAGCGTCGTTTCCTCGTTTATTCGTTTTATTTCACAGCAACGTTTATTTTATTGTATAATCCTTGCAGATCTGGATCGAGGAGGACGTAGGCTGAGCGTGCTATAGCCACGTCGTCTATTCCGCTATGATTGAAGTTTCTGGAGTTTTCTGGGGAATTCCTAGGACGATTCGACGATTTACATATGATGTCGTAATCAGCATTTCGAATTACCCTCGGATGAAGGTTTTACTTTCTGGAGTCGTCGATTTTTTAAAGCATCACTTGCGCTCTACATTGGAACTCTGCCAATCCTCGAGTTTCCACAGATTTCTAGAAAGACTTGCGTATTTATTTCTTTTGATAGTTTTTTTTTCATACCTCTAGTTTACTAATGAGTACAGAAGGAAAATCATAAAAAATTTCTTAGAAAACCACCTCTTCCACTGGATTTCCCACTAATGAAAGAAATTTCCGCACTTTTCCCTAGCCGAATTTGTCTGGAAGGATTTATATATAAGTCTTTTTTGCACAAAATAAATTGTAAAACTAAGAATTGAAAAAATATGTAGATTTAGCTAATTATGTAGATTTATTTATGTGGATTTTTCTTTTTTTTTGTTCGGAAATTATTTTAGCCCCTCAAAATCTTAAAAAACAAAAAAAAGTATTCCTCAGAAAGAGGTAGGAAAATGTTGAGAAAAAAAGACCACACCCAGAATTTCCTCAGCGTTTTCCACAGTACGGCTGTCTGACGCGAAATTTCCCCATTCGTGATCCCAGTCCACTGTGGGATTACTGATCTCTGAAAATTTTTGTATCCAAACAAGTACGCCACACACATAATCCTCATGTATGTCAGCTACAATTCGTCACCGTCCAGCCGTCAGGGATCTAAGGACATCTGCGTCAAAGCTCTGAAACTCTCGACCAGTATAAACTTTGTCCACATGGCATTTCCGGGAAATGCCCGGGAGGTTTCCTGTGATGCTCTCATGTTGGCTAAGTAGTTGACATTTTTGTTTTAAGGTCTATGTCTGTGCTTTATTGAAGTTTCCTGGAAAAGCTTAGCTGAGGAGGTCTGCTGAATCCGAGGTGATTCAGCACTATTTCTGGGTTAGATTTCTTAGAAGAACTTTTTTCTTACCCTTCTGCTGTAAAAAGGATGATAAGTAAAAACGCTATGACATTTCTTTGCGTTTTTCTCTGCGGCTTCCATGGTTCACTCTCTTTTTACTGGATATTTCTTTTTCATTGGCCTCTTTTTCTGGAAGGAAAGAGTTTGAAACCCTAGGAAAAGCCATTGGGAATCCTATGACCTATTCGTGGTCCATTTTCCAGGTAGCCATGATTTTTGTAAGAGGTTTTCATCCTCAAGTGAGGAAATTAATTTTCAATGACGAGAAATGATTGCCTAGGGCAGAAAAACGAAAAATCGTTTATTTCCTGGAAACTAGAGAGTAATAACAATGGAAATTTTCGAGTTTTTTTCTTGTTAATCATTTATTGCTGTTTCTATGGTGTTGTTGCTGTGTCTTTGCATATTCACCGGGTAATAATTATATTTAGGACCAAATAGAAATAAAAGTAAAAGAAATAAAAAAACAATAATAATAACGTAAACAAGGGAATTTTTAAGAAATAAACGGAAAAAAATGAAAATAAACGAAAATAAATATAACAGTATAGACACATGCACTCGAAGTGAAAAATTCGGCCTCGAATAATCCGAACATTTGGATGTTCAAAAAACGGGGGGAAGCGGGAGGGCGGAAGCAGTGCAGCTGTCCAGGAATTGTAAGAAGGGAAATAGGGCTTTGTCTTCGTCGAATATTCGAATTTTTTTGGACCAGGTCCCAAATAATTTCATTGACTGAATTATTCGGTTTCCATTTGTTCCAAAGGCAATGGTATAATATGTAGTAATAATTATTCCAGTTTTCCAGGAAGATCCAAAACAACCTGGTCTAAAATTTTTGGCTTTAGGATTTTTAGTCGAATTCTAGGAATCTAGTTCTGGAGGAATTCAAAATTTGCACACTCGAAAAGAAACTCCAAAAAGAAAGTGTAGGGAAATTTCTCCTCAAATCTTAAAAGTGATCTTTGGAATTAAAAAAAAACTAACAAGTGATGTTCAAAAATCAATTCTCTGTCCGAATTTCTCAACCTTCCAGACTTTGACCTGTCTCCTTGACCTTTTACCACATCCTTTCACCTTCATACACCTTCAAGAAGGCTCTCTCAACAAATTTGACCTCGACGCTCGCTCAAAAAGTTTCCATGAAAGGCAGACCACGACGTGATTGTGGATTTTTCCTCCCGTTCCTGTTTCCAAGGCATGGCGGGGTTTTTTGGGAATTTTTTTTATCTACCAGCTTACCCAAGGAAAAACCTTCTCTAGTAACAAATATGTAGCTGTTGTGCTCTCATTACTCCTATTTTCATATCCATACCGTCCCCCATTCCTACCGCCCCCCCCCCCCCTTCCTCATCCAAATCAACTCGTTCCTGTTTGATTCCACGCCTCCGAGCACATTTTCCCCCTCCTCCTCCCCTCCCACGCCAGTAAACCACCAAATAACCCGTGGCGCAGGAAATGAAGCAACGCCCATTCGCACAGCTTCTTCGACAAACGCCGCCACGCTTCCACACTCACTTATAGTTTTACCCAGGTTCCAGGGATTTTTCCCCTATATTTGGCTACTTCCCGCCCAGTGACGGGTCTCTCCCCCGAGTGCTTCACGAAACAGAAGGACGAACGTATGTATTGTTACTTCCGCTCATCCATCCAACTGGCCAATGCACTCGCATCGACCTCAATCCGTTATCCGTGAAAATGTGTCCTTGTGCTGGAGCACGGGGGGAGAAATATGTGGAATGTGACAGGAGATAGACGTTCGGCACGCGGATTTCTGATTGCCCGGGGCGGCCACGGGGTTTCTTGGGCTACACGGGAATCGGGGGTGCCCTTTTACTGCGGATCTTTGCAAATAGGTTTCACTGGTAGTATATATTGTAGTGTTGTTTACAATGAGCTTTTTTCACTCTTATTTTGTTAATATTTTTGGAATTTGAACTACTTTGCAGCTAACAGCAAGCTTTTTACACAATAAACATACAAATCTATGGATATCCTCCATTTGGGTAATCCTACACATACGATTTCCTGGTGAACACCAGAAATTTCTGGGTAAATCGCGTTTTTAGCGGAATTCCAACTGGAGAAATGTGAAATTTGGCTGAAGTCCAATAGAATTTCTTACTTCAAAACGGTCTGTGGACCTCAGTTGAATCATTTCCAGTGGATTCTGGGTTATTTCCGAGGGTTCCGCTCAAATTCCAAATAAATTCCCCTTAATTCCGATAGGCTCCGCCTAAATTTCAAATAAATTCCTCTTAATTCCGATGGGTCCCGCTTAAATTCCAAGTAAATGCCGCAAAATTTCCTACGCTTATCATCAAGACAACCTATTTAGATGATTTCTCCTCAATAGAAAAAAAACCTCTATAAGTTTCAAAGACTAAGACAGTGAGTTTATAAAGTTACCCAAGAGTGCAAGCCTCCGTAGAAATCTATTAAGTTATCGATGAGAACAAACCTTCACAGACCTCTCGTTAAACCCTTATCCCATTAGGAGCTACTCAAAATCCTTGTACCTTGATCTTGAAGGTAATAGGTCCGGAATGTCGAATTTCTGCAACCTACAACACTAGCCATCACCGGGTTTTCGGAAGTATGCATTAATTTACATGGAAAATTTCAAGAAATTATCGAAAGGCTTTTCTCCGTATGTCTGTTCTTGATGCTCTTCCCATTTGCTCCCAAAATTACCTAGATTTCATAGGTTTCGGGCTCAAATTCTTTTATTCTTGGCTATCCACAAAATTTTCTCCGAGCGAGATTTTCTGTGAAATTTTTGAACGAAAAGTGTTCCATTTTCTAAGAAATTTGAGGAGAAACTCGCACCATTCGCCTTCTTTCTGCTTGTCTTTCCCTTCCACTTGATTGCATTTATAGGAGAAATTCTGGATGACAGTTATTTCGCTTGGTTTCCCAAATTTTCTCAATCCATGATTCTATTAGGTCGTCAAGTATGAAATGTCTGATTTTTTGAGAGGTCAACTTGACAGCTGGTATCTTCGGGGTTTCTTTAGGTCCACTCTCATCTTTCTTTCCATTATGAAGGTAAATTCTCCCTCTCTCAAAATCACCTATTTAATTCCTGACGAACTTGAAAATTTCTGTTTGAGAGGAACTTTTGTGAAACTACTCGAAGACAAAAAATCGTATCATTTCGGAATATTGGTTCCATCACGGAGCCTGTAAAGTGAGGGCAACTCGAAATACCCTAGAAATGTTTGGAAAGGGAGTGGCTAATAAACGAACGGGACACCGATGTTTTGAGAAATTTCTTCCTGGTGATATAAACCTGCAAAGTGAGCGTTGTGATGAACCTGGATTATGATGCGTTGGAAGCTGTGGCTTTAGCGGATAGGAGCCACAGTATGCCTGTATATGCAGTAAGGTCTGGCGTTCGTAACCCTATTATATTCAGGTGTTCAAGGCAATACAACAAGGTAAAGTGGCTCGATGAACGAATTTTCCACAATTTGATCCCCAAAAATTGGTGCCATTTTTTGACCAATCTTTGCAAAACTGCGCTGCGTAAACCAGAGGAGCAAGGAGAGGAGTCCACCTGCCATTCGTTGCACTAGCCGAACCTTGCTCTACTTGATCACAACTTCTCCCAAGTATTAGTCCACTTCTTGGTAGAGAAAATTTTCCACTTTCAACATCATGTTGGAAATACCCTTCGCCAGGTTATTGCCACCTGCTTCCCTGGCTTCCAAGCCGTTAGCGCAACCATGCTACCGGTAAGATGGCAAGACTGTGCCGGTAGCATAGGGGCATATTCGAATTGCTCGTAGCCAATCTTGTTGGAGAAACATTACCCGAAACTGTCTCATTCAAAATCAGACATTTCATACTTGACGACCTAATATTTCTATCATCATCACCATATCTAAGTATCATCTCCGTGACGTATGGCACAGCAATTTTTTAGTGTATGAAATAAAATGAAATATATTTCTCGGGTACACCCTCTCGTCCGTGGAGAATTCGTGAAAAAATCCACAACCTTTTTTTTTACCCTACTCTACTCCACCCTTCTATTAGTCCTCGGTACTTGACAATCCGTGCACTTCAACCAATCGTAATAACTCCCGCACTCGATCGACATCTATCCACTCAATTTGAAGAGGTGCAGCGAAGCCGCACCTCTTCTCTCTTCACTTCCTCATTTTTTTCTGGCTATTCCTGACTCATTACTGCCTTCATTTTTTCCTCTTTTTCCACGGTTATTATTCAGGATCCTCACATCTCTATCATTTTTCTCCCCACTGTTTTGACTTTTGCTCCTCACCGTGACTCCACTCGATTTTCTGATTTTCTGATGTTCTGTCTCTATTATTTGAGGTCAATTTCCTTCTTCTCATTTTCCATTGCAAACAGAGGAGATGTGCGCTCACTTTTCTTTTGAAAATTCTCTGTTTTCTTCTCTGAATATGCCTGAATATCCTGTTCCGCTCAATTTCTGTGGAAATGAACGGGATGAAAAAGGCAGCGAGATACTTGGGATAAGAAGGTGTCTTTCATTTTTGATGTAGTAAAGGGCACACTTGGTTCGTCTTGCGTGCGACTTCTGCACCGTATTCAGTCATATTTAAATAACTGCTCAGTGATTCTTCAGTGTTTCTAGTCATTTCTTTGGAGTTTTATAGTAAATGAATGAATATGTACATTGAGTAATTTTAAGCATTCAAACCAAAATCATAGCGCGACCACACTACTATCAATGGTAGGCCTTTTTTCCATCAGTTTTCGTTAGGTGCATCGTTATGCCGAGGATATGGGCGGCCCTGCACTCTCACCATTGGTTAGTGTCTGCCTTGCCCCACCCATACTACACACGCTGTCTCCCATCACGCACTCTTTCCCAATGACGTGAAATATTCTGGACTGACGCGACGTGCTGTTCGTCCTTTCCGGTCCAACGCTTCACACCTGAATTTTTGATATTTTAACCCATTCCAGCAAAAGTGAGCAGTGGAGAGGAATTAGAGAAACAGAGAAATTCCTGGAAGTGCCTAATGTATGTAGCTATGGTTGTCGTTCAGTACAGAAATTGCAGTTCCATGCGCGATTATTTTACTACTGTCGTCTTTTGAGTACTGTTTACTACTCCGTGCTACTTTCTAAGTGCAGTATGCTGCACGAACACTATGGTTTAATTACCCAAGTGCTGAGGCGGTTCAAGTCCTTTAAGGTTCAATTACCCAAGGGCTTGTAAGGGTTTAATGGCCCAAGTCTTGGTGTACTTTAGTAGTAATTTGGAGAGGAGTTTTTTTTATTACCGAAGCGTTGAGGGCGGTTCAATTACTCAAGTTTTTTGAGATTTGTATACTCAAGTGTCCAGACGGTTTAATTACCCAAGTCTTTCAGGGGTCCCAAGTGTCTGCAAGGATTTACCTACAAATGCACTCCATCAAACATTTGAAGATGAGGTTTTTCCAATTACACAAGTGTTGGGAGAGTTGACTTACTCAATCCTTCCGAGGTTTAATCACTCAAGTGCACAGACGCTTTAATTACCCAACTCCTCTAAGGTTCAATTGCCCAAATGGAAGAGTTTAGTAGCTAAATTCTTGGGTGCTTTTGTGAAGATTCGATGGTGTAGTTTTCTTTCCATCTAGCCGGGTGATGGGGAGGTTTAGTTACCCAGGTCCTCCGAGGTTTAATGACACAAGTGCTCGGACGGTTCAATTACCCAAGTCCTTTGCCCTTCTATGAAGATGTGGGAGGTTTCATGAGGGAATTCGTCTTTTTTATGGTTCTGTGTCCAATCCCCCTTTGGTTGACCTGCCCTGTACAAATGTCCATGCCCATCCTGGAAACTATGGATTTGTCCAGAGCTAGACTCAAGTGCTCGGACGGTTTAATTACTCAAGTCTTGTGCCCTTCCATAAATCTGTAAAGACAAAGTTTAATTGGGGAATTCTCCTCTTTTAGGGGTTCTATGCCCTCTGTCCAATTCTCCTAGGCATGTCCTACCTCGTACAAATGTCCATTCCCATCCTGGAAACTATGGATTTATCCAGAGTCGGACTCACTCAATTCACATCATCGATGTTTACTGTTTGCTATGCTCTACATATTTGTCTCCTCGTCGTCGTTACCTCAGCAGCAGCAGCAGCAATGCCAGCCAGCATCGTCAACGATACACACACCTACATACAAATGCGTGGATGATTTCATTAGTTTTGTTGTTGGGTAGTGTTTGTGCACGGCATTCGAATGCCCTCTGTGCGTAATATGCACGAATCTGAAATGATTCAGACTCACCGAACCACTATGCTACGCTCCGTTCTCCTGAAATGTGAATAATTCCACCAATTCGCAGCAGCAGCACTATTCCGGAGGGCTGTGTTGACGCCTGAAATCAACGATTTTCATAGGCTTATGCTGGCTGGCTGGCGGCTGGTTTTTGCCGTTTATGGAAGCTGCCAGCAAGGTGTTTTTCGTTTATACACTTGGTGTTATTTATTGGAATTATGTCAGATTAAATTATTGGACTTGGGCCAACTTTATAGCTAATCCACCTGCTCCTTCCTTCTAATCCTCTTTGTTAGTTTTCATTGCTACCTTTTAGGTGCTGCTCTGAATTCTAGGATAATTATAACGCTATTTTATCCCTTTAGAAGAAGATTCAATTACATGAGTGTTTTTTTTAAATTTAGCAGAGTAACCCAGGTAGGAAAAAGGGAAATTTTCCAATTTACACCTTTCCGAAGCGCTCGATGCATGGAAACCACTCTCTAAAAAAAAAACTCCGTTCCTGGAATGCTCCACTTCTAGTGTTCCTGGATGCTCCGGCAATTATTTTGATCTACCAGCCCACCCAAAGTCAACGAGTTATCCAGGTAAAAATAGGTGCACTTGTTGAGTGCACAACGACTGCGCCTACAGCAAGATTGCCAAGGTTGTGCCCGGAAAACTCGTCCATTTTTTCAACAGCTAAGAGATTGCACCATTCCTAGAAACTTGAAGTTATTACTATGCCGATTTCTAGAATTCCTTTTTTTTTCTTTTTTTTTTCTTTTTCTTTTTCTTTCGTTTTTTGCTAATTCCTAGAATTCCAATAAACGTTCATGAACCCATGAACAGGAATCCACATTTGTCAAACTTTCTGTACTCTTTCTCTTCTACCGGTTCTGGATAATTCTCAAGTAGTGGCGATCGGTTTTATAAAAAAATATCCAGCATTTTCTAGCATTTTTGCCATTTTTGTTTGAAGTAAGTTAAAAATTCAAATACTTCTTGAAACTTTGTTTCTGGAAACGTCTATGGAAACTCATAATCAGGAGTCCACTGTTCCCATCACTTCCTTAATCCACTTTCTATTCCACCAATGGCGGTTCTGGACTGGCCAATTTTTAGTTACTGTAACCGTTTTTGTAAAAATTGTTCAGCATTTAGAAAGTATTATCGTTATTATTTTTTTTTGTTCAAAATAAATTCAGCATTCCAGAGACATAACTAACCGAGTCGATGAGTAAATGAATGAATGAATGAATGAATGAATGAATGAATGAATGAATGAATGAATGAATGAATGAATGAATAAATGAATGAATGAACGGGAGAGAAAAAGAGGAGAATTAGATGATTAGTTGTCCTTTGGTCGTTATTCTCTGGATATTACTGCGAGGTTTTTTTGGAATCGGAAATATTCGAATTATATTTCTTGTCTTCTTCTTCTTGTTCTTCACTTTATTGCGCATTCAGGAAAAGGAGAAAGGAAAAAAGAAAGAGGAGAAGAAGAAAAAGGGGTTTGAAGGCTTAGGCTTAGGCACGGAAGTTATTGAAGAATACACGATTCAAAACCGATTTTTACCGTATTTCCTGTATTTGTTTTTAATAACACTCTACATTATTCCAACGCAATTTCGGAGCCTTACCGTACTTTCAGGGAATTCCGTTTTCTGGCGTCCAGAATTGTTATTTGCAATTCATCTGCTTGCGCAGACCAGTCCCAACAGCTAACAAATAGCCTCATCTTTTTGGACGAGTTTACCCTGGGGATTGTGGTTCGCAGGCTATGCACATTTCTTGAAAAACTCTGACATGACAAAGGGTCACATATTGTCATCGTGGTGGGAAAGTTATGGAAATCTAGTTGGCATCGGGGAAGATGTTTGGAGGAAAACTCGTCCATTTCCCCGGATTCTTATGGGACATTTTGCATGGAATTCAACAGATTGGAAATCTATGTGGGAAAAATTGGTTATCAGGATCTTAAGAAATAGTGTGAGCAAGGAAAACTCGGAAATTTTCCAGAATAGTTTAGAGATTTCCAGAATCATCAATTTTCCTCTTTCTACCTCTTCCTCTCTCTCTCACTCGAGCTCTTTCTTTCTATGCACCTATAATTAAGATTTTTCCAATAATTTTCTAAATATATGCAATAGACTGTGATTTTTGGCGCGAAGGTGATCAGAAAATAACTATTGGTTGGCGTGGGGGCGTGTCCTAACTGCAAAAATTTATGGCCAAACAGAAGCTATGGTCAAAAGTGCTGCTGGGACGGGTTAGCATCATATAATTTTTGCAGCAATGTATAACAACTTTATTTGCTGTATCACGAATCTGTGGGAAACCCTGCAAATTGAGTGGGCGTGGCCTAACTACAATTTGCATTTTCGCCTCCATTTTACCTACTTTAAAGATGCAGAGAGTGTGATCTTTGCAGTTTAGAAAACCTATTAACTGCTTTCTAGAAATCTCATTAGTGCACGACCTCTTACGATATCCTAAACACCCCAAGTGCATTTAAATTGATGACGTCATCACATTGCAAATCTCCACGCTGCTTTAGTTTGCAGCACAAACGCATAGTTCAAGTCCACATAGCCATGAGAGCACAGTCCACTTTTCCACAAACACTAAAGAACAGCGATGGTCCTGTGGAAAACGTGAAGAAGAGCTTATAAAGTGCCCCCACGCATTTGATGCTCATCGATTTTCCGTTGCTGTTGCTCATAGTTTGAAGCAAAATATTTTAACTCATATATAAAATAGTTCATGTGATTTGGTATGTTAAATATAATCATGTTGAAGGTCGTAAAAAGGAGTTCAGAAAATAGTGGAACAAGGATTTCTATTGCGCATCTGCCAAACTCCTATTTTCTTTTTTTTCTTCTTTTTTCTCCTTCGTACTTTTCCTAGGGCAGCAATAAAGTGAGCTTGACAAGAAATATGATATGCATTTTTGCGATTCCAAAAAAGCTTTGTAATAATCAGAATCTAAAAAATGCATGCATTTAGTGAAAATTGCATTCCATGAAAAAAATGAGATGACAAGGATTTCGCTTCTCTCTCTACTACTCCACTCTTTTGTTCCTTCCTTCCTTCTTTCTTTCTTATGTTCTTACCCTCATACCTTCTCTCTTTTCTACCTTCTTTCCTCTACTTTTCTTTCCCGCCAACATTCTTCTATTTTTCTTTTTCATCTCCTTTCTCTCCTACCTTTTTTCCTTGCTACCCTCTTTCCTACCTTCTTTCCTTCCTGCCCTCTTCCTTTCCTACTTTCTTTCTTTCCTACCTTCTTTCTCTGTTACATACCTTCTTTCTTTCCTAACATCTTTCTTTCCTACCATCTCTCATCCCTACCTACTTTCTTCCCGACCTACTTTCTTTCCTTCTTCCTTTTCTACCTTCTCTCTTTCCTAACTTCTTTCTTTTCCACGTTTTCCTAATATCCTTTCTTCCCGCCATATTTTTCCCTACCTACCTTCTTTCCTACCTTCTTTCTTCCCTACCTTCTTTCTTACCTTCCTTCCTTCCTACCTTCCTTCCTTCCTACCTTCTTTCTTTCCTACGTTCTTTCCTNAATGAATGAATGAATGAATGAATGAATGAATGAATGAATGAATGAATGAATGAATGAATGAATGAATGAATGAATGAATGGAGTTGTATGAGCATGTTTATTTTGCTATACCATGCAGTCCTAATATCGTTATTTATTGCCTTGTTCTTTTCTTTTGAAGAAAAAACCCCTAAAAGGGTAAAATAACTAAACTAAATGACTGCCAACCATAGATCTATGAATCGTCCATAAATATCCAACCAGATCCATAAATCTTCCTTCGCTGCTCTTTTCCCTACAGCAACTTATTTAACCCAATCTTCTTCCAAGGTCAGGGATACGTCCATTTTGGGTACTGCTGGGCTATCCTGGGCTGGAATCCAAGGAACGGTAAGCAGCAAAGCAGCGATAGTTAGCGTGATTGGTTATATAGGTTCGTATAGGTTCTGTAGGAGACGCAGAACGCATCCATAAATCTTTCCTAGAATGTTTAACTTTCCCTCTACCTTGTCCAGTTTTCCTGGAAGAGCTATTGAACTTTGCTAGAGGATTTTTGTTTATTGTTTATTGTTTATTGCATGTATGCTAATGCTCGCTTGAATAGCTAGCGTTCCAACTGGGCTTTTTTCAGACAGGAAGTAAGAAATAATGTTACCAGTTTCCCAGGGAAAATTGTCCAGTCTCAGGGAGCAGGATGGGTATCGGCCTCTTGGATAATCCTCCTCAGCCTGAAAATTTATGACGAACAGCAGGAAAGCTCCTGTTGAGATGTCTGTATGGAAATTCTCATAAATCCTCGGCCATTACCCAGGAAATTACTGGAAAAAACAGCTCTACAAAATTATATATTCATAGAATCGTATTTATCCTATTTATGCATGAATTTCCCACTATTTTACCACCCCTCAAGCCCAATTAAATCTCCTATACATTTCCCAGCTCCCAATATTTCTCGCCAATATTTGATATTCTCTTCGTTGCCAACTTATCCTCCCGTATCGCATAGCATTGTCCTTCCGCTTTTTCCAGGATGAAATCCGAGATCCGGCGTACAGTTTTTGCCAGTCGGAAATTGCCTGCTCTGGCTCGTTGTTTCACGTGTGAAATGGATCGCGAGCGGGAAAAAATCCACAGAAATTCACCACACGTCCCCGATATCCTGGCTGTGGGGACATAAATTTCCAGAAGTAGCACCACGTTGCTTACTGGTCGTTTTACGGCTGCCATGCGGGTGAAAGGTTCAGCTTCGGATGAATGACTGACGAGGTGGGGCTCAGACCAGCTGGTTGCACGAGGTGGCCTGAGGGGACTTCTCCTAGTTTTGTGGACTTAAAGGATTTTTCCTGCCATACTTCCGTGTTTGCTTCTCGCCCAGTTGAAGGACCTCACTTACTTTGAGGTCAGACACGATTGCAGGCCATAGGCATGGATATTTCTGCCTACTTCCGGATTTAATTATTGCCTAGAGTGTCTGGATTCATCATTTCATGCACATCCTGGATCTATGTAATTACATGATTATGGAGACTTCAGGAATCCTTTCTCTCCTAGGATTAATAGTTTTCCCTCAGATTTTCCCGAGGAAATCCACAGCTTCAATTAGCTTTTTTTCCAGAATCCAATTTCACCTTTTTCCCAGGCAAAATTGCTTCATTCGGGCTTGTTTTTGAGGCAAACACATATTTGAGGCGTTAGTCAGCTAATATTTGCTCTGTGACCAATGTTTGAGCATCTCAGTTTTCCCGCTGTCATTTTCAGGGAACAATTTCTGGAAAATTTTCCTATTCATGTTAAAAAGTAAAATTAAACGCGGAAAAATGTAAAATTTGACCACTACGTGAGAGAAAAACGCCCTAAGGGAGGCAAGATGCTGTTGTTTACCTTTGGTCAAGTGCTTTTCCGCTTAAAAGTCGACCTTTTCGGGTATTTCCCACCAATTGTCACCCTAGGCAGTCACCAAGGTTAAATTTGACCTCTCCTTACCATATATGGGTCCGAAGAATGCTAAACTTTCAGAGCTCTGACACGTAGTCTTTCTCAACGTCTTTGAATGAGATTAGGCTCGTTTGGGCATAGGCTTAGGCTTACTTAGGCTTAGGCTTAGGCTTACCTAGGCTTAGCCTTGCTTAGGCTTAGGCTTACTTAGGCTTCTCCTCGGCGCTTAGGATTAGTCCTAAATTTTTCCTCAGTTGATAGGCCTAAGTTTCAGTCAGGGGTTTTTGTAGGTCATAAGGCCTAGGTTCAGGTTAGCTCTCAGCCTTTTCTGCTACTCTTCTGCCCTTTATCAGTTTTTGGGCTTAGTGTAACCTCGCTCTCAGGTTTCAGGACCTAGGCTAGGGCCCTATTTTGCCTCTCAGTTTAAGACCTGAGTTTAGCCTACTTCTGGTCCTCGGCTCAGCCTTATTCCATTTCTCAGCTCTGAAAGCTAGGATATGCCTCATTTCAAGCGTTCGGACCCATTCCTGGTTTCGTTTTTTTTCGTTTTGCTCTCTCTAATCTTGAGCTCTGTACCAGCTCTTAGTCGCAGGACCAAGCTCTTTTTCATCTCTGACGGTTATTCCTTAGAAGAGGTGTCCAAATGTGGACAGCTTATCCAGCACTTGTCCATCCCATTAATATTCACAGCGAAATGGGATGGACCGTGGATGACATCTTCATGATAGCCAGGAGCAGAATTCATAGCCTCTCCCAGGGAACCGGTATCTTTTCCTGCAAATCCAGAATCGTTGACCTTCCCTAGTAGAAATCATTTTGTGCAGCTATATTTTTTTTCGGAGGACCACGCCCATTTTGGGACTACTCCGCTCCCTGAAAACCAACATGAATCCCACTCCTGGAACGCCACGTGACCTCGCCATGAATGAGCTTCATCATGTTGTTTCGTTCACTGCTCTGAATCAATCCTATTGTTCAGGATCATTCAATCGCCGAACAGTTTGGAAACTGTGCAGCTGCTGCCCGTAAATCCAATTTGTTTCTATTGACTGGACCATTTTGCATCATAATTTTGCAGCGTCTTGTTTTCCATGATTTTTTTTTCATGTGGTCAACGTGAGGACAGCATAGTGCTATGGTAGAATGGGTAGAACCAGGTAATTCAGGGAAAAAGAACGAATGAGAAAAAGGAACGAGGTTATGAAACTCCTCTATATGAAGATAAGTATCATATTTCGCTAAGTAATTTTATTTCCATGGAGTATGGATTGTTTTCCATCTGATTATCAGGAAACTCCCGCTAATTCTCGAGTTTTATCCGGGATATTTAGCATGCTATTTAAGGGTAAAGAATTTACCGCTCTCACATCTCTACTATGCACTGCTTTTTTTCATAATTTTCTGGTTCTTCCAATTTCACCTCTTTCTTTTTTTGCCACTCATGACCTTTCAAAAATGTTACTTTTTTAGTTCTCACGTATTTAAGTTTGCTTGGGCTCTTATTAGATGCATTTATTTCCGGGAAGCTTTCTGCAGTTGATAACTTCTTCGGACCATAATAAGCAGAAATATTGCAATATTTATATTAATATGTATTTTTATGTTTTGTTTAGTACACCATTAAGTACATATTTAACTTAATGATGCTATTTTTTTCGGATATTGTAGATTACGTTCTAGACAATGTGTCCGTATACCATCCCATTCTCTTCTTTTCATGGATTATTTTTTAGGATACTTAATACGCTTTTTTTCGTGAAGTGATTAAGTCATTCGGGATTTGAAAAAGTTCGCCTGAAAGATGTTTCTATCGTACTAGTCGTAATCACGTACTCTTAAATTATGAGACACCATAAATAGTGTAAAAACAGGTCAAGCATTAAAGAACTGAAGTTCAACTTCCTTTTGAGAACATCTTCTTGTACAAAGCTCAGCCTAAGGATTCCAGTGATTCAGGGCTTCTTTTGTACTCATTGGTTGGGTAACCGAAGCCCTAGGTTAAAGAACAACGAGAAAACCTAAAAATAGGAAAGCCCACGATGACTAGTTGTCCTACGGGGGCACATAGGGACAGCGAAAGATTTCTTCGATCTTACAATTCTAAGTATTCAAGACATCAGGGTCTGCATTCATCATTGAAATTACCTAGGGTAAACTGGGCAACTTTACACAAATCTACTCATTGTTAGAACAGGCGTCAACTCGTTTACCCTAGGTAATCTCAGTGATGCATCCAGGCCGGGATCACATTCTAACTAAAAACTCGTCCCATCCAGGGAAAATTCACGAATATGGAGCGTTTTCTGGGAGGGGCGGCGTGATTGAGCTCTGCGATTGGTCGGTCTTATGAATTGACCAATCACAGGGCTAAAACGCGCCGCCCTTTCGGGTACATCACTCCTTACCCAATCTCTGGTGCATCCAGCAACTTATTAGGGGCTGCATACATCGTTGAGATTATCCAGAGTAAAGCAGTCGACTCCATACAAATTTACCCATCGTTGGCACGAGCGTCAACGCATTTACCCTAGGTAATTTTAGTGATGCATCCAGGTCCGGGGGTAGATTCACGATACTGAGCAAGTTTTTTTTTTCGTGCTGTCTTGATTTTTGAGAATAATTGGTCCCCATTTAGTAACCCCTGGAAATGCTGGGCTGGAAATTTTTCCACTTTTTTTTAAATCAAGAACCTTGAGATCAAGTTACCCTTAATGGACTTCTCATAACATGCTATGCGTGCATGCACAACTTATTACCAATTTGTCAACCGTTTCCATCGCTGCGGTTGTTTTTCCATGCTCGTTCGTTACCCTGATGTGTACATTTTCCATAATTTACCGCCTGTTCGGGAGCTGCATGCTCTCTCCGGGGTTTTTCCCCCATTTCAGCAGATGTCACTGCTCCCACTTCCTCTTTTCCACGTATAGTCATCTGTCTTTCATTTTCAAGTGCGACACTGTGTATTGTTCTGATTCCCAGGGGCTTCACCAGCCCCCTGGCCGGCTATTTCATGCCCCGATGTTTTCAGGTGAGGGCCGGGAGCGGGGGGGGGGGGATTATACATACTTTTTACATGTTTACTGCAGAATACTATGCACAGCTTGGGATGAATTTATTATTGACCGCTGTGAAAATGCTTTAATTCATTGCATCCGGTGCCCTTTACGTTGTATTATTCAAATATTTGTACTGGCTATGACGTGGCAGGGCACGGATTGTGCGCTCCCACGGTGCAATTTCGAGAGTTTTCCATGTAATTTTTCCTAGTTTTTCCTTTTTTCCTCGTCGCTCACTGCTTCTCTTTCCGTCGTCTTCGCTCGCGTTGGCATTTCCTCAGCGTTAAACTCCATTTTAAGTGATTTTTTTTCCAGGCGATGGACCCGAACGGGTCGTGGTCGCCGCCGGTAGTCCCGAACGACACATCGTGGCCGTCGTCCAGTACACGACCACCGATCAAACACGCTGGTCTGCTGCTGATTCTGATCCCTATGGTCACCATCCTCGGTAACCTGCTCGTCATCATATCCGTACTGCGGTATCGGGCCTTGCAGACTGCGATTAATTTTCTAATTCTTGGCCTTGCCGTCGCTGATCTTCTAGTCGCCTTGTTCGTCATGCCGTACGCGGTTTATGTTCATGTAAGTGGTTTTAAGTGCATTCCTTGGGGTTTTAAAATATGTTTCTACTCAAAATTCCCAGAAATTAGCCAGAAATGATGAAGGGTTAAGTGAAAATTTTAGAAAAAATTGAATTATAAAGGATAAATCTCCTGGCGTTGGTCAAACCCGGTCGAGGGATGTGCCCCGCTTTTTTCATTTTTTCTTTTTCTTTTTTTTTTGCAATAGCACCCCTGAGCCTGGCTGCATCGCTGAGATTACCCAGGGTAAAGGTGTTGACACCCGTACTAGCAATGGGTAAAATTATGTGGTGTTAACACATTTACCCTAGGTAATCTCNCATTCATTCATTCATTCATTCATTCATTCATTCATTCATTCATTCATTCATTCATTCAATCATTCACTCATTCATTCATTCATTTTTTCGGATCAGGCCGCATACGGGTTCCAAAATATCTATCTAAGGAAATGACGGTGCCTTGGCTGTTACAGCAGTGTATTGACAGGGAGTTCTTATAAATAGATGAATAAATAAATAAATAAATAAATAAATAAATAAATAAAGAGACAAATGAATAAATAAACCGTAGAACCTCTTTTGAAAACTTTTGCTTCTCTGAATCTCTATTCTTTCTGCTCGGCTAGTAGCGACATTCTTATGTGTGCAAGCTACTCATTTTGAAGTGTATTCATTCAAAATTCCCACATTTTCAGCAATCCGCCTATGGCATCGGCCTTCTCATCCTGCTCATAGCAGCACTTCCTCGTATTCTGCCGCAACTCATGGAACCACATGCTGTACCGGTTGTACCCATCTCTGTCTATATCACAGGAACAATGCTCAACTTTTTTCTGGTGGGTGGAGCTTGTTCTTACTAGTTTGACATCCCTTGAACACCGTAATTTAAAGGCCTTTTTTCAGTTGTACGTGTATTGGCACTGGTATTGGCACGTTGCCAGCCTTTGGGGATCTGCAGTACGAGTCCGCTTTGGTCAAATCGTCCGGAATGCCAATAATCGCTCGCGTCGCGATCGACCAATGTTACCCAAGGAGCCGATGGAATTCCCACAGCCACTCACAGTGGAAGGACTGGTGAACTCGTCCACTATTCCGTATCCATCTGATGAAATAGAAGCTCCGCCCATTCGGCGAATGCCTTCGTCGCATGATAGCAATGTTTCACTGATATTTAGAGAAGTTGAAGAAGCGCAGATGAATGGAGAGGTCCTGACGGGAAAGGGAGCAGTGGAAACGGCTGAGCCTCCCAGGGAAAAGGCTACGTTCTTCCTGGAAGTTCCCACGGCGTCCAAGATGGTGCGAGCCAGGTACCCACATGAACCGCCGGTAATTAAGGCGATGATGCGACGAGGAAAGGAGGAGGTGGCGGCGAAACAGTTGGATGTCGCCGCTAAGCGAGCAATGTACCGGAGAAGGGCTACGAGCAAGGAAGCAACGATAGACCTGGACTGTCAGGAAACTCCCGTTAAATCCAGGAAAAGTATTCCCAATTTGGAAGTGGTCGATGTAACCGAAGAGAACACGTCGCCTTCTAGGAGAGCTTCCACCACCCCGAGGAAGTCTCTGATACCAAAGGAAGTGAAGGTGATTCAGGATAGCCAGCAAACGACGAAGAAATCCAGGAAAAGTGTTGGTAACTTGCAAACCCTGACAGTACCCAACAAGGAGAAATCGCCATCCCCCACCAGGCGGACATCAGTGGCCCCGTCCAAGGAGAAGTCCCCCACCAGGAGGGCATCAGTGGTCCCGCCCAAGGAGAAATCCCCCACCAGGAGGGCATCAGTGGCCCCGTCCAAGGACAAATCCCCCACCAGAAGGACATCAGTGGCCCCGCCCAAGTCGCAAACCAAGCCGCCCAATGGCTCCATCCCCAGTAAGGCCAAGGAGGACACCAAAAGGCGACAGTCGACCGTAACTATAAACCCTGCCCCATTGGTGATAAAGCCGTCAACCGTCGTAGTTTCCGACGCGTCAACGCCCAGCACACCACCACCACCAATAGTTGCTACACGATTGACACCAGACGCTATTGAAAATCGAATGCTTCGCGCGCAAGAAGGCCTGCGGTCTCAACGAAGCCCAAAGAAGGTCATTGAAGAACGGAAACCACGTCGACTTCTGCCAAAAACCCCGGATGAGCATCCTGCTGGAGAGATTTCCAGACCGAAGTTTTACTTGCCAACTTCGGGCATCTAGTGTTATGACATTACGTCTGTTTCATCATAAAGTTATAGTCTATTTATACTTTACCCAATGGTACCACATTTAGCATGAACAGCACAAAAGTTGACCATGCGAGAACTGGTCCCCGAGTTTTTTCAACACGTTATCTGGTGATTTTCTTCCTCCCTGTTGAGCTTTAAAGTTTCTTTAATAGCTTAAAAGAGTAAAATTATGGGAGAGCGGAAAGATAGACGTAGAAATCGTTCTGAACAGACTCAGGGACCAGTTCTCGCATGGCTTAAAAGCCGCTAGATAGCCATGAAAATCCGCTTTTGATTGTGGATCACTCCAAACTCGCCATTCATGATCAATTTTCCGTTTCTGGATAATTCTAGGCTTTCCATCAGTGACCAATTCTCATTACTATTATATGTATACTCATTACTGTTTGAATTTTAACCCAACCAAGGCTATTCAATTACTGTTTCATAAAATGCTCGATGTTGACCATCGTTCTTCCTATTTGTGTCAACGTTTCTTGAAAGCTTTCTCCTTTTTGTCGTTCTTATGTATGATGACGTAATTGATCCTGAAGTAGTGATAATTTATGCTTTTTCACACTGAAAATACTAGAAACCTTCTTGAATATCCCTTAGTGTTGTATCAGTTTGGATTGTACTTGTAAAACCCGTGAGAAAATAGGTGGACACCCGCGCAGGGGTCAGCGAGCTTGTGCGTCGCGGTCGATGTCGGAACAAAAGGATGAGATCCTTTGGAACTGGAGCTGTCTCTGGAAAGCCGGTGATCTCCAATATTGACCGTGACGCACACCCTATGCATGTCCGCCGATTTTCTTACAGACTTTGCAGAAGGTCGTAAATACGGACAAGCAAGGCAATTATTACAGGGCATTCGCCTTGGAGTAGAAGTTGCGTCGCATATACGCGCTTGAGTTGATCCATCCCAACCGTTCAAATCCTTAATTGAATGGCTACATGCGAGTGGTTTTCGGCAGGGTTGGAATGGATCAGCTCGCGCGCGTATATGTAACGCAACTTCTACTCCAAGGCGAATTCCCTGTACCATGCTTATCGGCCTTCAAGCCTGCGGCTGCGTCAGATCTTACCAGCGCTGAACGTCATCTGACCTACTGATCGATGATAGACGCAGCGTGACTGATCCAGCTGCTCACCCAAAGGCCAATAAACTTGAAGTTCGAGAGATTCAGCGCTGGGCTTCTCGTTCATCTTTCCTCCACGACAGTCGCACTTCTGCTCATTTTGTCCATGTTTCCGACCTATGTCACTTCTAGCCATAGCCAATTCTTACCGTAGCCTTTTCGGTGCATGTGCTTTTAATCTGCCTTCATCGGGTCTGCTTCTGTGTTGCGGGCAATTCCGTATCTCGGTTGTTCATTACTTCTGTGATACGTATAAGCAATAAAAGTGTTCATTACTTCTGTGATACGTATAAGCAATAAAAGACTAACGATAAACTGTACTGAAACAGATGATAAAATTAGAAGCGGGTTCCATCCCATCGACTGAAATGGGTACTTCCTGAAAGTGATAAATTACAAGAGATGTTGCATTACCACACAAGAACTCTCCGTGCACAAACCGCGCCGACCTTCACCATCGACGCCCCAAAGCTATGTTCAGCAAAGCAATTTCATTATCAATCACAAACATAATCACTTCATAGAACATTTCCTTGAACTAAATAGAAAAATATCTGACTACAAAACTTTCCGGGAAATTTTCGACTACAGAAGAAGACAGCCTTGACAACAATAGGAATGGAACGCGTAGAAAAACAGAACAATGATATTGATTGGAAGGGTCAAAGCCAATAATTAGCAACCATACTCTCCCACAAAACACTGATACATCAACAGAAAACTTAACAAAGACGTACAGCCCTTTGGAACTAACGTTTCATAGCAAAGAAGTGTGGAACAACAAACCCATTTGAAGCTAAAATAACAGATCCAATACCAAATCAAGGTGCACATCTACCGATAAATCGTGGATACAAGCAGACATCCCTAATATGATGCGTGTTTGTTAACCAACAGATAAAGCGCTCCAATCCTAACCCATAACCACCGTGCGGCACAGCGCCGTATTTCCTCTGATCCATGTACCTAAAACCAGGATATAGATTGTTAACCACTTTTTCGGACTTCAACCTAGCAACAGCAAGAAAAACCAACCAGAAATAGTTCTTAGGGTCAATTCCAGCCCCAATAAATGCTTTGTGCAATTCTTCTTCGCGCCACAAACGCATGGATCCACCAACAATTTCACCAACACCTATAGACGATCGACGTTTTGGGAATTAGATTCAGGAGAAATACTGGAAAACCTAGGCGGAGAAAATTTCTGTACGTACCAGGCATGAGAAGATCCACGGATTCGGTGAGTTCATTGTCGTCTTGACATCGAGCCATGTAGAACGATTTAATGCCGGCTGGGAATTTGTTGAGCAGGATGGGCTAAAAGGGCAATTTGAACAAAGAAAAACGGTAAATCAACCCAAAACGCAGCCACTGCCAAGAAAAACTCTCAAAACCAAGAAAAAAATCGCCTAGACTGGACGTAAGAAGGAGTAAAAGGGTGTGGAGCGCCAAACCTGGAAAGGACGGAGCAACCGAGATCTGCAATTGGTCGCTTGTGTGAAATGACCAATCACGGAGCTTGACCTCACGGCCCTCGCCCAGTACAACGTTCCACACCCGAAACAACGTTTTCTGATACTATCCAAAAACTCACCACTCCAATCGTATCCGTCATTTTCCGCTCCGCTGCCTCCGCTATATCCTCTCCATGTACGAACTTCTCGCCATGCTCATTACGTACGTCATGCTCAATCAACCACTGGATCGCTTCGGTATACGTCATTCGACGGAATGGTCGTTGTGGTGGTTTGAATTCCTAAACAGAGACATTTCAACCTTCTGAAAACTCATCCACAGCAAATCACCCGGCATCAGCACTTACAGGGTTCACAAAAAGGATAAGCTCCTTAACAGTCGGATCTGCCATAAGTCGATCAACCGTGTCGCAGACAATATCCTCAATGCGATCCATCAATTGCTCAAATGTGATGAATGCACATTCTGCTTCTACATGCGCATATTCTGCCAAGTGACGACGAGTGCGCGACTTTTCAGCACTAAACTGGCGGTAACTGAGTGAAAAATCACCACAAAGCATATCACAACAGTTTAACAGAACAAAAAAGAACTAGGAAATACCTAGAAATTGAATTAAACCTTACCGGTACGACTGAGCAATGCAGTAAACGTCTCCTAGCGATGCAATGCAGGTCTCTAAATACAGCTGGGACGACTGTGTCAAGTATGACTGTTCGCCGAAGTAGTCCAGAGCGAATAGCGTTGAACCTCCTTCGACCTGAAGAGAATTTTTCTTGGTAAGCAATCCTCATATATGTACAGGGTAATGCTCTTAATAGCGTCTTAGCGCTAGTAGCTTCCAATCTACAACTAAGCCGCCGATAACTTGTATTGGACGCTCCTCTAGGCGCCATATCACAGGATCAGACCAGGTTGGGAACAACCATATCAGTGGGATGTGTGGATGCGCAATCAGAGTACGAAAGCGCAGATGACGCGACGCGTGCTAGTAGGTCCAAAATATTGAAATTTTCTACAGCCAAACAAATAAACAGCTCCCAAAAAAGTGTATGACCGAAATACGATGAAATTCAACTGTTGACCTACTGCATAAGTGTTGTCACAGTAGGTATACCAAGACAAGACCCACCTGAGTTTGTACCAATGTTGGTGGACAGATTTCCGTATACCCAGCGTGATAGAAATGTTCACGCATCGCTCTGGTGGCTGCTGCTCGAATCCTCAAGATTCTGGACGCATTCTCGCCACGGATAACGAGATGTCTGAACAAAATTCTTTAACAAAGCAGTAAAAGCTGCTACGATTCTTCAAAAGTGACTTTTCAATAGCTCCACCTAGCATTTAAGGAGCATTGGAGAGTAAAAAGGAATGAAAATGAAAAAAATAGTATTTGGCAGTCGGAACAAAGAGCAGAAACCTCGCACCTGTTGTCAAGCATCACCTCAACACCAGCCTCCTCGTTCAGTACATTGTCAATACCGCCTGGTGGGGCAGAACCGATAAGTCTCCAGTAGTCCACGATTAACTCATGACCATCTGGAGCTTGCTTTCCTTCTGGGACCTAAACCGCAATTGCATATCAGTGCCCTTAAGCCTTTTAACACTAAAAATACAGAGATATTCAAAGAATAACACCAAGAGCTGTAGTTATCACCTTCTGAATGGTCCCATAGACTTCCACAGAGCTTTCGGTATTCAGCGTGACTGCATCATAGCTTTGACACTGCAATTGGGACGGATATTGCGGATAAATCAGTTGAGCGATAAAAAGGCAGTAAAGAATATCAAAAGATCAGTTGTTCGCGTTGTTCTATATTATATGGAGCCGGGCAAAAAAAAATTGATAAATTGACCACGGCAAATACAAACGAATTTAAATGAAAGGTGGAAAATCGATAAAAGCCGGGAATGAGGAGCAAAAAACTGACCAACACATCATTCAGCACGCACTGCAAATAGCCAGACCCATCGCGAAGCACCCAGAACATGAGCGATTTTCCTGGAACGTGGAAGTTTGAAAATGCATCAAAAGCGAGTGAGAAATGGCAGAATATCATGTAAATTTAGCAGAGCAGACTATGAACAACTACATATTGCACGGTCCTCCCAGTCATTCACTGGAAATTAACGATTTTATCGATGGAAGGGAACTGAATGGCTTGGTAACTACGATATTTCTGCTCACAATCAAGTGCTAAAGTTTACCCAGCCAGAAGGAAACCATTCCTTTGTTTTTCTTCGTGAATCGTAATTTTGTAACAAAACGCTCTTGAATACCTTTTTTTCTAAAGAAATTTATGGAGCCCAGTACATCACAGTACCGAAAATTTGGAAGAAAGAAAGAAAAACCAACAAATGAATGGTCTAGAACAAACAAAATAATGTTTGAATCCCAAATCAGAACCGAATCCGACTAGGCGAATAATGAAAGGAAACATACCTTGCCTTCGTAGTCGATGCACCCAAGCCTTGACACGTATCCTTTGACCACGGAATTTCACACAATCCCTGATTTTTACAAGTGTCGCAGGTGGAAGTGACTCATCCAGTGTGAATGTGATCTAAAGAAAAGTAAAACACATGGCTCAACGTAGATCAAGAGTAAGGAAATGTGAAAATAGCGAATCAAGAGCAAGATCTACCTTTTTGGCCTCCTCTAGAGCAGTTTGGGTAGCTGCTTCTTGTTCTTTAGCTCGACCAGCGGCTTTTTCTGCCTTTTTCAACTCGGCTTCATATCTGAATAACGAAATTTCGCTAAACATGCTGCGGAAACCAGTGAAAAGATGAATAAAAAGTGAAATGAGAAGAGATAAGAAGAGAAGATCAACAAAAACCCACTTCTTCAGGTTCTTCTTAATGGCAGCCTTTGCAGCTGGCTCCCATGTCCTTGTGCCATCTTCTTTGATAGTACGAACTAAGAATTCTCCAGAGTTTTTTGAAAGGACCATGGCCTAGAAAAAATGAATAGGAGAGATAGAGACAGATGAATAAATAGGAGAGTATGGAATATAGATTATTCCCACAATTTCCTCAAAATAACAACTGCTGTCACTGATAGAGGGTGCATAGGAAACACATCAATAAACTCATGCTGCTGGAATTTAATCAAAGCATTCAATTTACCAAACTTTAGCACTGCACTTGCTTTATTTTTAAGTGTGAATGTACCCTTCAGAACGTAAAAGCACTACAGGAAAGCCAGAAAATTTTGAAACGGTTACTGAACTACCGGAAAACAAAGAGGTTGTAACGCGCATGCCTGTGTTCTTTTTACGTCTCTTGCATGAAAGGTTAGAGAACCTGCAACAGCGAAGAGAACGCAGACCGTAAAGAGATGCTCCTGTCCCACCCTCTATGAAAACCGATGAATGATGAGGGCCTAATAGTTTTCTTGTAGTTCTGCCTGGGAAAATGAAGGAAATAGTCAAATTTACCTGAAATAGGGTTCCCAGCGGCTTCTCCTCAGTACCATCGTTCTCGTCCGAGCCAGACTCAGGGCAGATATAGAATTTTGTCATAATGTCTGAGCCTTTGAGCGAGAGCTCGTTTTACCCCTGAAAAAGCTCATAAAAGTAGGGTAGGCGTTCATATGACGAGATAATTGACGCATATCAAGTGCTGAAACAGTTAATAAAAACAAGAAGAACACGATAAAACAGGCTAAACAAGGCTGTTGTAAAAGTAAAGGAAATTTTGGACAAGAAGAAGCGTGGAATTCCATCAACTCCCCTACTGTACAACTGCGAATATGTTACACAGCATTTAGTTTACCAAATTTTCCACCATGAAAACTCCGAGAATAAATTCCACAAAAGAGTAATGCCAAACAATAAGATAATACCCTAGATGATGACGTCATTGTTGGGAATTTACCAAAAACCATCAATGAATCTCTGGTGAATCTGAAATAACTGAGAATCCAAAAAAAAAGACCCAGTTTTCCACATCAGTAGCGACCAGTCCCACGAAAGGGAAGAACTGGGATTACTGCAAAAAAAAAAACCCAATTCCGATTTATTTAGGACGAAATGAAAAGTTGAGGAAGGCTGGGTCAGTCTGAACGTACATTTGAGACGTGAAATTAAATGTGTTTCACGCATAATTGCGGAAATTTCACAGAACGTGACTAGAAAAAAGATCTGAATTTCTGGTTCAATACAGCTACTACTTCTCGAATATCCCCGATCTGCTGCTGGAATACAATTGAATTTTATAAATCTACCAGTGTGAAGACTATCTCAAAAAGCTCCATGGCACCATAGGGACCAGTGAAGACCTAGAAACAATGTCAGACAAACCAGAGGCGAGGAAGTTAGGAGTCTGAAGGATATAGAAATACAGCCCCTTTCGAGATGAGGCCTTTTATACATTCCAAAAGGGCACAAAACAAGCACTGCATCATATGACGCCACTGCAGTACTAGAACTACATTGTGAAAACCGAAAAGCACAATCTGACGGATCCCCGTCAGATTGTGCAATACCTCTCTGACGTAGTGCGAGTACGGTGCTCTATTGGCATTGGAGCGCGATTGGCATCGGTCCTTTAACTTTACCTGTGCAGTTTCGGCCTTGTTCGGCGTTATTTATTAGGTTTGCTGCGCGTCAAATTTCGCGCGACGACATAGAAAGCAGAACGGGGAGGAGGAGAGAACTTCCAACAGGTAGCGAATGTTCCTGGTTCTGCCGTCGCGACAGCCGTGCGAACAGATTTCGGACCGCCGCGTCAAATCTGATGCGAAGCAACCAGAAATTACGCCTTCACCCTGTTTTGCAATGTTCGTTGCAGGGGTGGAAGATCTGCAGTTTTCGGGTACCTTCATTGTTGAGGAAAATCATTGCGGCCGGACAATAGTTATCCAAAATCCACTTTTTGTCCGGTTGAAATGGTATTATAATGTGTTTCCGAAAACTGGAGATGGCTCCGCAAAATCGAAAATACTCCATGAAAACCGCTCCATGCGGCATGTACGCTCTCAATGAAAAAGAACCCACGACCGCTGCGAGGCCGCAAACTCGTGTATCTATAGTCCTTGTCGAAAAAATAGACGGATTGCGTGAGTGCACCATCGCTGCGGAACCTGAACGAGGGATGCGGAGAGAGCATGCTTCAAATGAGATGGTCGGATAGGTCCCGCCGCGATTCTGCATCCGCAACGCTAAGAAACCGCACGCGCTGTCCTCCTGTCTTTTCGACAAGGACTGTAAATTGCGTCAGGGCTGCAACAGGGCCCTCAGCCTCTCCTTCATTACATACACACACGCGCGTCAAACGCACGCATTTAGTATAAATTTTTCTAGCTGCAACAAGGCAACAGCCGACTTTCAACGCGGATCGGCCAAAGTACGTATCGTCTTTCGGAATCGACGAAGCCGCCGACGCGGTCGGGGATCCAGTGGCGGCGCGGCTGTGACGTGAGCGACGTGGCCGGATACAGCATACGTCACAGCCGCGCCGCCTCTGGATCCCCGACCGCGTCGGCGACCTCGTCGTTTCCGATATACAGTAACCCTTGTGCGACACTCCCTGCATGGCGAAGTGCTTCCATGACTTCCATGGTTTTAATAGTTAGGTTGGTGCTTGCATGAGGGCATTTCATGAATTCTTCCGTGCACTTTTTGGAATCAAAGATCAACATTCAAGATATAATTATACTTCATTCTTTGGCCAGTACTGAAGTTTCTGTACATTGTATTAGAAGCGTCAACACGCGTAAAGGGAGCCACGGTGGTGGAGGCTCGCTCGTACGCGCCCCTCAACCTGTTTGGACAGGTTAGAACAGGATAGCGGAGTATTGGACAAGAATGAGAGCGAGGGTAACAATGAAAAACTGTGGATGCGCAGGCAGTCGTGCGTTGCGTGGCGCGTCTGCGGAGCCTCACCACTGGAGTCTTCTGTATTTTTCAACAGGATGGCCACAACAATGTGGCTCAGTTATCCATTCAGAATAACGTACAAATGTTCCAGATAATTTTTATTGTGCTATCTCTTGTATTCCTTTCTAAGAATTTCTAATATACTCTCTTAAATACGCCTAATTAGTAAAATTTGCTCCCATGCCTTCACTATCCACGCATTTAAATTGCCATTTTTTCCATATTTGGACAACATGGACAACATGGTTCTCCACCGAACACGATATTTCTGAAAAACAAAAAATTTCTGAAAAACAAAAACCTTTTCAGGCTCAAATTTCTTAATCGGTTTATTAGTAGACATGCAATTGATACTGTACATTACATTATTTCAAGAAGTATAAGAAGCGAAGTCAATAAATGGATGTTGGAAAATATGTTGGAAATGATGTTATCACGATAAAACGGTTGTTAAATCAATCGATATCTAGTGATCAAAGTTTTCCTTGTCGAACACGTACTCTCCCATTCCAGGTCCAAGTCGTTTGAGGTTAGTAACAAATTTGGCGATCTGTTCGATCGATTCCACCTGGAACAATAGCAGATGATCAGTGAGAAATTTGGAAATTTGCCAAAAGAGGGGTAAGCTCCGCCCACCTGCTCGTCCAAGAACTTCGACTCAAGGAAGTCGCTCATGTGTGGGTCGTTGCTGGCGCTGGCCTTTGCGTGCAGCTCCAACAGACACTTGTTGTTGAACTTCTCCAGAGCAAGGGCTGCCTGAGAAAAGTGAGCTGTCGCTAATAGCCGAGCAACATGTCACCATTAACAAACGATGAACTGTCTTAGAGTTCAGTAATGGTTTTAAACGCTTTGATAGCTTGTCAATATAGTTTACGTTAAATTTTGCCCATGCACCGGCGGTATCGATTTTCACACGCATTGATCGCGACTAGCCGCGACGCAGCCGCCGCGCCAATGGCGGCCCGCCCACATTCGATACGCATCAGAACTGCTGGGTACAGCAGCATCACCGTTCAAACACATTTCACAAGAACATGTTCTAACAAGTTCGAACATGTTTCGCTACTTGGCGGCATATTGATTTTTCTCTAGGTAAGAGAGGGCAGACGGCTAGATAGTTTCGAGTGCGTTTATATGTTGTTCTGTTAACAGCACTGTTTTCATATCAATGTGATCATCAAATTTAATCGCAAAAAAAAATCTTCTCTCTACTCCCTTTTTGGAAAATCCTCAAAAATTTTCCCTGAAAAATCTTGGAATTCCAGGAATTTCTGGTCCCTTTTGGGATTTGCTCCAAGGATTTGTTCCACAACGTTCACCTCATTATGTTGTAGAGCGCAGAAAAACGAGAGGACACGCCCACTTAGCCTTCATTCAGGTTTCTTGGCAAAAATTGTAGAAAAAAGCGACTTCACGGCGTTTTCATGTCGCATGGAAGCAGTGCACTCCAACTTCTCCGCACTCTCACTACGCGCAGCACACTCTCGTTTCTCTGCACTCTCACCTAACGCGGTACAGTCTTGTTCCTCCACACTCTCATCGTCCTTACTCTTCACTTACACACCAAGTGGATTGTAAGAGGCTGCTGCCGCGGCGCGGTTCTTTTGGGCAGAGACACAGAGGAAATTCGATACGTCGCTACTTCCCACTGCCTCTTCGTGCACTTCCCCCAACAATCCTGCTTCTGACTCTGGTTATTCGATTCTGCCAGCAACAGACAACCCGAAAGGAGTAGGGTATGGACTTTCTTGTAAAAATGTTTTCCATCGGAGTTCCAAGGATTTTTCTAGGATCCTGTTCGGCTACTAGCGCTGCGCGTCACCTGGAAAGCTTCCAGTGCGCTTCCCCACTCGTCCTTCTCGGGTTTGTTCACTGCCTGCATGATGACGCGTCCACCACGGCAGTTCTGGAAGTGCATCAACTTGATGGCGTGTTCACGCTCCTCATCGGATTGCTTGCGGAACCACCTGAAATCAATATCGATCAATATTCATATTCTGGCTGCTAGAGACCGGTTGATGTGGGTTGGTTAGGGACGCAGAGGAGGTGCTCAGTGATAGGTTCCGAGGAGAAATCAGCATTCGTATGCTATGAATTTAATAATTCAACAATTTATTATAAATTTGATAGGATCAAGGTACACGTCCTCTGATTGGTCGGCTGTGAGTGCTCTGATTGGTCGACTCCTATGAAATTCACAAACAAACACTTCTGTCGTGTCCGTAAATGCAGAAAACCTCCGCCCTCCATGGAAATTCCCTTTATGTCTTTTCATTTGTATTTCCACACACTATTTGATGAATTGTTGCTTAGTGCCCGATGCACGACACTTTATCGATCGATCGATAACAGCTATCGGTAGCTTCCAGAAGTTTTCGCCCTTTGATCCACGAAAAAACCTTGCATCATTGCTAGTCTGCTGATAAGGCAATTATGTGCGCCGATTTTTCCCAATGGTAATCAACAAGGTCATAGACGCAGAGTGTAGGACGCAAGTTATGGTCGCAATTACTCTGCATGTCTGCGCTCTGACCTCTAATGAATATCATGGATCGGACCAGAGCCATTCTTCCTCCTAGGGATTTTATTTGGAAAAATTCCGAGAGTCCCATTGGAAGGTCGTGGATAGCAGGTTATTGAGCATGTGAGCTATTTTTAGGTCATGCTAGCTATACTAAAGAACGAAACTCTGCTTCTCTAACTCTCACTGCGATAGTATAGAGAAGCAGAGTCAATGCCCTTAGATCTAGAGGTTCACTGCGAAATTTCCACTTTTTCCTAATTATTCTCACTGAAAATTGAGGACTACCAGTAGTTTCCAGTCCGCCAGCCTTACACAGAACCTACATAGGCTTGCAGGGTAAAGACGAGAGACAATGCACATAGGGGAGACACAGAGATAAGAAGGAAAACTTTTGGCTGAGTAGCTCTTGAAAGCATTATCTGCTCCAATTGTCAGCCCATTTCTATCCTTACAAGCAGTAATAAGTCTGCGTTTCTAACCGCGTTGTTGTGTCTGCGTCTCTAACCGCGATGTTGTGTCTGCTTCTCTACCCGCGTTGTTGTGTCTGCGTCTCTACTCGTGACTCCATTGATCTTACTGGTAGTGGAAGTAGTAAACAATTAAACTTACTTGGCAATGTTTGGCAGTGCCACGTCATCACGATCGAAATACATCGACATCGAGAGGTAGACGTACGAGGCGTACAGTTCAATGTTAGCCTAAATAGATATCAAAATCTTGTGGGATACTGTAATTAGGGATAAGTACTCCTATTTTCACAATTTGAACTCGGCTTTTCAGAATTTGGATTGAAAATCCCCACTGTGCAATGTTTTCAGAATGCAAAAGTTTTTCAAGATCTTCCACAGTTTTGGTTGTACTTAAAGGGCATGCACGAATTATACGTATTGATCGCGACCTCTATCGGATCGATATGTATGTATTGTTCTAGGCCTTGTTGTGTGACATGTGCGATTTAGAAACTCTGCTCCTGTAGAGCAGAGACGCAGAAGAGCCCGATCGATATTCACAGGAGACCCGTTTCGTTCAGGTTCAGACACGCTCAACGCGCCACACCACGAAATCGATCAAAAACGAGAACGACTATGTCAATGTATTGTGCGGATGCGCAGACGGCTAGAGCGGACGCGGATGGCGCGGCGCGTGCGAATGGGTCCGGATCACTGAATTCGCCAATCCTGTTGTAATTTTCGAGTAGATCTACCCCAAGACTTCGTTCAACATCGGTTTTATTCCACGGGATGAGTTTGCGTAAGGAATAATGCTGCGCTACTAGCGCCCGACTTGTGGGACAATTCGCACGCGGGTCACGCTGCAGTTCCATTAGTTAACTGTATTACAAAAATACCTTTATAGTCAGGTAAGTCAATAGGTTTTCATGCCTTTTATCGATTTTTTCACTCCCATTACTAGCGAAATCGTAACAGTAAGTACAATCTCGCCCGACCGACCTGTTTATTCACAGCCGCCTCGACTTCTTGCGAGTAGTTCATGCGCACCTGCGACTCCATGATGTCTGAAAATCAATCAGATGAAGGAAAGCAATATTTTACGTGTACAAAATGGTCTTTAACGAGGCACTGGGAAAACAGTGTGTGGTAGTGAGAGAGCGCAGAGAAGCAGAGCGAACCGCAGAGCCGCTCGTAGACCGTTGTCGACTAGGTGTACGTTATCTGGTTAGCGCTGAATCTGTGCGCACCGGTGGGCGGAGTCAAACCACAACTGATAACAGGCGGAAGATTTGGCTGACAATGGCGTTTTTTAGCGTGTTCTGCTGGGTATACAAGGAATAGGAGTACAATAAGGAAGTCAGGTATTACGGTAGGAAAGATACGGTAAGAACTAAGGAGAAGAAAGCAAAGTCCAACATTTTAAATATTGGTGTATCTCATTAGAATTTGCAGTTTTTAATAATCAATAAGTGAGCTAGTTCGGTAGGACCGCAGCAGAAAACCGCAACAACCGACAGGTGACCTGACGTCCTGCCAAATGGCTGCTGCAATACTCCCGCGGTTTCTTTTTATCTCTGCGTCTCCCGTTTCTTAATCACATAACCGAGATCTCTCTGCTGCGGTCCTTCCGAAATCTTGTATAACCTCTGGTTATTTTAGGGACGATGCCATTTTTGCGAGGGAATGAGGTGTAGAACCCTGCTGATAGACAAGATCAATTGAAGAGACGCAGACATTTATACAGATGCATCATGGATGACAGGTTCTATGTATGGCAAAGTCTCCCTCACTGAATCAGCACAGGGGCTGGATGCATCACTGAGCTTACCCGAGGTAAACGTGTTGACACTGTCAACGATGGGTAAATTTGGGTGGTGTTAGCACGATTACATTGGGTAACATTATATCAGTGATGCATGCGGCTGCTGGGTCAGAACAACTCATTCGGATTACTCATGGTAAACGGGGTGACGTCCGTTACCTTAGGTAATCCATCTATCTGTATTCAGGGTATCAAACCCAGATGTCTGCGTCTCTTCCCTGGCCAGGTTCTCTCATAATTACTCTGTTCGTAAAGTTGTGGAAGTACACAAAACAAGCAAATCCTCAATGAATCAGAACAGGGCCTGGATGCATCACTGGGGTTACCCAGGGTAAACGTGTAGACTCCTGTCAACGATGGGAAAATTTTTGTGGGGTTAACGCGCTTACCTTGGGTTGTAAATCTACACCTCCAACTGCTATTTTTTAAGGGTAAAGTGAAAAAAGTCGACTGTGTAGAGTGCAGAGAAGCTAGAGTATGGGACGAGCTCTGCGTCTCTAACATAAGTGCCTGATTTCGTTTTTCGTCACGGGACCTAATGACATAGCATTTCTAGGTAAGGCTTGTTGCGAATTAAGTACCAAGGTAAGTAAAAGGTATTTCAACGACTATCGATTCTCCCAGTTCCGCCTTAAAAGTGATCTTTGATCTTTACTCAATCACCTCTACTGTCACAGCACATAATCCTAGTCAGTTTTGCAGGATTTTTTCCTTGAGATTCCTGAGAAATGATAACGTTAATCGTTAAAAAAGGACTGGTCTTCTCAATTAGATAAGTGTTGGCATTTGGCTTCCGACAAGGACACTGACAGGAAAAGGCGCAATCTTCAGGGGTCAAATGCATTTCTAAGATTACCCAGGGTAAACACGCCAACACCACACAAGTTAACCCATCCTTAATACCACTACCAACACATTCATCCTGAGAAATGTCTACGGTGCGGCCTCAAGGTATTCCCACTAATTTTTCACCAGAAAAAAAAGACCATTAGCCTTGTAAACCCGGTCTAGTACAGTATGCTTTTACAGTAACCTTTACCTTACTGTTGAACAGAACTATGAAGTAAAAAGTGAAAAACATTAGTAAATCAAGAGGTTACCAAACGCTAGAGTACACGAGAACAAAAGAGTTGAAACTGCCCCACGGCTCTCAGGCCGAGCCGTTCCCGCCAGCTATCGACTTCGTCATTGATTGAGAGATCAAAGATCAACTATGCTTAGCATACGGTAGCATAATTTTTCACAAAGTCTACGTGGGAGTTGTGAAACTTCCTGCAATATTGATTGAACCGCGTCATGTGGGCTGCTCCTTCGCTAATAGCCGCACAGAAAATGAAAATTGCCGGAAATCCAGAAAATCTTGCCTCTAATGGGTAATGCCTGCCATTACGGTATTTGAAGATACTGTAACCTCTCTGATTTCCCGTGTTTACAGCTTTCACAAGCTTACTGTGGCCACATGCGTCATTGAGAATACCCAGGGTAAATGTGCCAACCCCACACAACTTTACCAATGGTTAACACGGGGGTAAACACGCTTACCCTGGGTAATCTCAATGAATGGCGCATCTAAGCTCTGGTCAACTAGCTGCGGTCCACTGTAAGTAGGAGGAACGAACGATGGAAGGAAGTTTGGGAGGGGGGG
>JARK01001449.1:198488-258964 GCA_000688135.1 Ancylostoma ceylanicum | reverse complement strand
AAAGGGGGGGGGGGGGGCACGGAAAAAATTGGGGTCTCATCCGGTCTCAGCCGGGGACCAGGAAAGGGAATAAAATTAATAAAAATATTAATTATAATAATAAATAATTGATAAAGACTATTTAAAATAATAGTAATGAAAGTAAACAGTTAGAAATACACTAGTATAAAGTTTATATTTATTTTGTAGAGTAATGTCGAGAATTAGACGACCCATTCTCGGGGGAGAGCGCTCCCCTATCCCTACTTCCACTTCCCCCCCCTCCGTGTCCCCCACTATTTTTTCGTTTTCGAATAACAATTCACAATTTCACACGGATTCTCTCACTTTCGTTAGGACCAAGAGTACCATTGCAGAAAATATGCGAAAATCCAGGGATTTTCAATGCGGTCGAGAATTCTGGATCAGCTGGGCACTGCTCCGGAATTTTTATGGAAGAAAAAAATAGATAAGGAAGCTGGAAAACATGAAAATATTAGAAAAACGTCATGGGAGAATTTCTTGAAAGAAATCTGCGACTGCGCGTTGCAGTTCTGCACTTTGAGGTGACGCGCGCGTACATTGCACGGGATCTGTGTCAAGGTGACGTTATTGACGCAAATGAGGAATTAACCTCTTACAGCTCCTGTAGACCTAGATAGTACGTACACAATATCGCAAAAAAAACGAGGTCAATGACTCTTCTCCAGGAAAATGGCTTCGACCCTATGGGAAAGATAGTTATCGATCGATCTCTGATCTAGACGACCACATAGAGCACTATGGCACATGCTTAGAGAGAAACAACCTGCATAGAGTTCAAAAGAAACACATGGTCTCGCGGGTGGCGAGGCGGCGCCGGGTCGGGCACCGCGCAGCTGACGACGGGCGACTAGGAAATGTGTACTACTGCGCCGATCCCTAAATCAATTCTTGTCATCATGCGCATGAGAGAGATGAAGAACACAAAAGAAAAATCGGCTGAGTCCTTGAAAATGTCCAAAGGTCAGCCTAGTGCTCGAAAATAGAAAATGAGGCGTGATTTTTTTTTGGATTCCCTGTGGAAAATGCGATTTTCCAGAAATTTCCAGAAAAAAATTCCTGTTTCAGTTCAGTGACATAGTCGGTTACTTGGGGCACGAACTCGAGATTTCATTCGATTATTCGAGTGTTCGAATGTTCGAGAAACTGTCAAACAAATTCCATGGTTAGAAGCTCCATAGGTTTTGAAAATTCAAGAATCTTCATTTTAAAAATTGAAATTTCTAAAATAAATCTGATTGTAAAACTAGACTTCACAATATCCAATTTGCACAATTTCCCAACTTCCATAACAGCAAATCAACGGGTGGTACACTAGTGTTTCGAAGGAGAAGCCGGTGGGCTCAGTGAGACACCGGTGACTCACTTTCGATGATGCGGTTTCCGTGCAGGAATCACGTGGAATTTTGTGTTTGCTGTGCTTGGCATATCCTTTTCAACTTTCTGAATTGAATAGATAAGAGCAACATGAGTTTTTAAGTAGAACGCATGTGATCCAGCAGCGGTCACTCCACCACGCGTGCAGGTAGAGTTTCGTGAGACACCGGTGACTCACTTCGAAGGATGCGGTTTCCATGCAGGAATCATGTGGAATTTTGTGTTTGCTGTGCTTGGCGTATCCTTTTCAACTTTCTGAATTGAATAGATGAGAGCAACATGAGTTTTTAGGTAGTACACACGTGGTATGCAGCGGTCACTGTTAGGCGTGTAGGTAGAGTTTCGTGAGACACCGGTGACTCACTTTCATACAACATGTAATTCTTATGCTGATTTTTATACTGCTTCCGGAAAATTTTTGTGTTTTGGTTACTTTCATATTCCCAAGTGCACACCGGCAAAGTAATAGGAGCATCCGCAATGAATCGAGTGAGTCACCGGTGACTCACCGGCCTCAAACATGCAGATTTTATGCCAGTTTTCAAGCAGAAATAACCTAGACAGTCATGTTATTCCGAATAAGAGCAACACGAGTTCTTAAGTATTATAGTACGCATGTGATCCAGCAGCGGTCACTACCAGGCGTGTAGGTAGGGTTTCGTGAGACACCGGTGACTCACATTCATACATACAACTCGCAGCTCAATATTGTGAAATTGAATTTGATTGAATGAATATGAGCGACACAAGTTCCATCCAAAAATATCTGAGAAACATGTAGTCGCTACATTTCCTGATGAAATACCCTTTTCCAGAATTCTCGCAAAAAAATCCATGGTATTGTATCTTAGTCCAGCCGTAAAATCCATGTTTCATTGGAAGTGGGATTCATGGCAGCGATTTCAACCCTTTTCCTCTGTTTTGAGTAGTAGTCATGTGATCCACCGGCAATAACTAGTAGGTGTGCAGGTAGAGTTTCGTGAGACACCGGTGACTCACTTTCATACAACTTGCAATTCTTACGCTGATTTTCAAATGGCTTCCAGGAAATTTTTGTATTTTGCTTGCTTTCACATTTTCAAGTGTACATTGGCAAAATAATAAGAGCATCCGCAATGAATCGAGTGAGTCACCGGTGACTCACTCGTGACTCACTCGTGACACACCGGTGACTCACTGTCAAACATGCAGATTCTATGCCAGTTTCCAAGCAAAAATTACCTAGAAACTTATGTTATTCTGAATTTTATATCCTTTTGTGTAAATGCACTTGAAAAGCTAGCAAAAACTGGTTTTTGTTTGGTAAATACCCGAATACCTGAGTTCATGCTCCAATACAGCATTAGCTTTGACTTCTTTCCGTCAAATTTTCGATGGAATGATGGTAAAACATCTGTGAAAAGCCTGTTTAACCACTGCGTCTCCTTATTTCTCCATTCTGACAACGAAAGAAGTTATGGGGACCAGTTCTCGTTGACTACTTTCCTGCCTAGCATTGTCAAGGTAGTGCTGTTAGGCTTTATATGTTCGATGAAAACAACGGGATTTTACCAACTTTCCACGGCAGTACGCGGAAATTTCCGGAAATTTCGTGGTATCCATCAGAACGTCGCGGTGCTCTTCCACGTAGCAGTTCTTATCAAAACCACTAATCCCAATCGTGGTTACTTATGGTTGCGACTCAGCGATAAAGATAACCGGGGTCTACTTCTCCTTCTGTGACAAATCATAGATCATAGTACATATGTCATGGAAAAGATTCAGAGCCAACCGGAGAAAAATGTCAAGGACTCTAGGAGATAGGTATCGATCGGTTGCTAGCTGGATGGATCGAAATTTAAAGTCTGCAGTGAACTTGTCACGTTATGGCCAATTGATCCAGAGAAATTTTTGAGATGGAGCACGTTCTCTTCATCGTTCCCGTGTGGTCATATGATATCATCATTTTGAAATCAACTGTAGCACAACGCGTAGAGCGCGGCGTTGATGACCTTCGGTGTTATCAATGTGGAGACAAGAAGAAAACAACGAAACCAAGTAATCCTAAGCTTATCAGTGCGTACGTGACTGAAAAACAGACCGCTACGTGCCGACAGTGGCGCCATTATTGTGCGCTGTTTTCAAAGGGAACATATATAGCTAGTGTGAGCGATTATACAAAGGATTCACTGATGAGATGGTAAGAGAGTAGGATTTAGGCTGTAGCATAAGCCTGGATAACTTTCAAGTCTACTTAGTCTTGCACTAAACCGGTTTCGAGGCTCATAACCAGACCGCTAGCGTAGCTTCCATGACGCCCCCGAGTCGTTTGAGTCTTTCATCTGTAGTTCTCCAAGGAAACTTTCAAAGGTATCATTTTAATATATTAGGGTGTTAAGTTGGAAATGCGCGTTTTTGCATCGGACAAATTATTTTTTAAAAACAAAGCTACAACACCCCAGTCCAAGTTCAATGCAAAATTAGTTTTGCTGAATCTTCGACATCTTCCACAAAAAGAATGAACGCTCTCCTCGGGGTTACCGCAGCGCAGTGACCTAAAATAGCGGCTTACCCAAAATTTGGTTTCGTCACAGTTTTGGAATTTTTCTTATTTATTTAAGGCTTAAACGAAGCAACCAGGTAGTCGACTGATAGCGTAAAGTCTGGGCTCTTAGGCGATCCTAAGGGCGACTCCTAATTCTAGATGTGAAGAACAGGGCAGTCGAGGAAACGATTTTCAGTCAGAATTACGGTTCAGTTACCCAAGTTCGAGGCCATTTTCGAGTAACTTGTTGACGCATGGATTTAGCCAATTAATACACCAAAAATTATCTTAATTCTATATATGATCTGTAGTGGTGCTCCGCTGCAGTTTTACGCTCTTTATCAACACAAAATTAGAGAACAGAAATTCTGAAATTTTGGTCGGTCTTCTTATAAATTCCTTTAAAAAACAAAGAGTGAAAGAATACTTGACAACTTGCATACGAAAAAATTCTACATTAACTGCTCTTTCAGGTGGTATTAAAAGTTTGGCGAAAAACGTTCGGCAACACATTCATAAAAACGTCGAAACTTCGGCGCGCATTTCCAACTTAACACCCTAATATAATAGAATGACTAGACAGCATATCCGGCTCCGCTCGGAAGTTTTACTACCCCAAGCTTTCCACGCTGATGCGGTTAGTTAGGAAACAAATTTATCCATCTGAAGTGTTCGTCATTTCAGTGATCATCACGTCAAATAGTTTTGTTAACTTTTTCTTCACCTGCCCGAATATGAAAAGCTCGTTCAAACCAATTAATCGATACTTTCTTGCAAAATGGTTGTCATATTCGTGTTAGACATATTGGAGGACTTCCGTTTCCGAAAGTTCCCACTCGTCCCCGAGCGTGAGTGGAAAAAATCGATAAAGTCAATAGATCGATACCATCGCCTAAAATGGTTGTCATACTCGTGCTCAGCGCATTGGAGAACCCTAGGAGACACGTCCTTGCCTGTTCCCGAACGAAAGTGGGAAAAAATCGATAAAGTCAACAAATCAATAATTTGGTGCAAAACGGTTATCATATCCACGTTCAGCGTATTGAATAACCCCAGTAGGCATGTTTTGGCCAGTCTCTAGGCGAAAATAGCGAAAAATCAATAAAATCGATATAATCGATAAAATAATCGATAAAATCCAGCGTAAAGTAGCCTATGATCTCCGCCGGTCCATGATAGACTTGCATGCAAAATTTTATCCCGATCGGTTCATCCTCCACGATTTCTATTCGGAACATACACACACATATGTACATACATACAAACATGCATACAAACTTTCATTTTTATATATACAGATTAGGAAATACTATAATATACTTGGATGAGCAATAAGTTCGTGCAGTTTTTCAGGGGCACGGGAATTACTGCTTTCCACAAACAACATAAATCAAGATAAGTGATTTATGTAGCCCCTTTTCTTCGCTATTAATATTATCAGAGACGGAGCAGCTCCTCGATTTCCCCTCCATGAAAAGCCACATTGTTGGGCTCGTTGCGTTTCTCACCCTGACAGCCGGCTAATTAGAGGTGCGAGCCAAGTGTGAAGCGCCTTTGGCAGCGCTGGTGCCAGATCTAACTACATGATCTCACAGAAACTTCCACCCCTCATGCGTTTCGATCATCGCACCGCGACGAGAAGCTTAGAAGCTTCATACAGAAGAAAGCCTGATTCTGGAAAATGACGCCTCCTACTTTCCACATTATGATCTTCCAGCTTCCGATAAAATTCCACGGATGGAATCCCTTGGAAGATGTTCTTGGTATCGCTTCTACTTTGAGACAAGCTGATTTAAGATGACTTCGAAGAAGAATGGTTGTTTTTATATTGCCGTGGTACTTTCTGTCAAATTATTATTAATTTTACCTTGCCACTTTAACTGAACACTCACCAATTTTACTTCCTTTTCCTGCATTGAATCGAGGACTCATGAGAGAACATCATAGCTTTAGTGGGGTATGCCAGGTTTGATAGAAATCTGCCAAAGGCGCTTCACACTTGGCTCGCACTTCTAATTAGCCGGCTGTCAGGGTGAGAAACGCCACGGAGCCCACATTGTTTGGTACGACCCAATTTGTGACTCTCAACTGCATCTTCTCAGTGGAACTCTAGAAATCGCCCAAGAAAATAACCAAAATAAATAGTTAGAGACTGCTTCATGCTTGTAGAGGTTGTATGAGTCAGTTTGCATTTTATTCTAGAATGTAGGATACAGTTTTAGTGGAATTTGCCCGGAGGCGGCGCGCCCTCTGAATGTGAGGGGTCACCTCATCTATTGCCTTTCGAGTTGCATTCGATCCATGATAGAAGTCAAACAGTAGAAGTGATCAGAGGTTGTCGTCCTAGTCGAAATGGTGCTTCACATTCCAGGCGATAGAAAATGAGGTGTGGTGAAAATTGACGAAATTGGCTTGAATATTTACAAAGAGTAAATCAAGGGCTACAGAATGGTTGTTATTGATACGCAATCATATATGGCTTAGTTCCCAGCAAAAAAAAAAAACTAAGGTGAAAAAAGCGCACGAAATTATTGCCCAACTCAATAGAACCACAAAAGCGGCCGTACTCACGCGGCCGCTTTTAACCACATACTCAGACGAAAATGAGGGCCATGGCATACTCTACAGCGACACCGTCGCTGTGAAGAAAATGAATGAAAATGATGATAACAAAGTGTTACACGTTCTCATGTCTTATCATACTGTTTGCGTTGAATAGCATGTTGGTGTAGGATCAGTTGCACAAGAATTTTTGGTGGTGAACGGTCGCAGCGGCAGCGTCGCTGTGAAGCATATCCCTGAGGACATGCGGAAGACGATAGCATTCATTTCCTAAAGGCAGCACCCACGATAATCTTCATCTTCTAGCTTTTGGAAGTTTTCGAATCTCAAGCATAGTCACGACAATTCTGCAAAAAGTTGTGTCGGAGGTCACTGCTTACGCGAGATATTACAAGTAGAACTCCAGTACAACAGTACAACCCAGCCTGCTGGTACGAGTTCTCCTGTTTTGCAGGCATAGCGTTGGAGCGACACTTGACACGGATGAGCTGTTTTTGCCTGCCGTCACTAAGTTTTTCCTATGAAAAAATTCTTTTCTGCGCTCTTTTCACCTCAGTTCATCTGCTATTTTGGTCATAATTGCCTGGAAAACTTTCTATTTTCATTTTTCAATAGTTGTTTACCCTTTTCCAGCCCGTATCGTTTAATTGTTATCTCTGATTGTGAATTAGCTATAATTTTTCTTGTCCTTTGCTTTACATTTTCTGTTTTTGCTCTACGGATGTATTCGTGGAACAGTCATCCTTCCCTTTTGCTATTCCCGCTTTCTTTCGCTCGGAAACACTGCAAATCCGGCTAAATATCCAAATTCCGCGAAAAAGTACGTGACGACAGAGGCAGCATTATCGACTTTTTGGTCAGATCGGTTCCACGCAACTCGACCATTCCGATCTAACTCAGCGAAATGAGGACATTCAGAAATCGGCTTTTCAGAAGTTTTAACAAAATTGACCGATACCCTCGTGCTCATCGTATTCAAAAACTCAAGACTGCGCTAAAATCTCGATGACAAAAATTTTCGTGGGTGGTGCCTTTAAGGAAGTTTATTGGTCATGCGGTGACCGCCTTCTTCGGGACATGCGGAGAACGTAGTCGAGTGGTTCAATCTAGGCTCGAAAAACCTTCGGTATTTGCGGGGGATGTAGTCGGGGGTGCGATATATCCCCGAACACTGATAAAAGCCTCGGATGGGTCCGGAGGAACATGGAAGGTAATCCGAGAACCTCCCAAAGCCTGACATATCAGAGTGCCCAAGGCTCATTAGTCAAAGATGTGGGCCCGTAGTAAAGTGTCATGACGGTGAAATGTGCCAGCACATCTCGCCGCCACATCTGGGGCGATTATCGCACGTGCGATTATCTCCCAACACTGTGAGATGGGGGATCGTCACCATCCGCGGCAGTACTGGAAGCATGCAAGTGCGAGGCGCTGGTCTCCTCGCCCTCGAGGGCGATGATCGCCGTGTTTTGATGACTATATAGTGCGCGTAGCGAAGAAATGCCAAGTGAAGTCCTCGGAGCATCTCACTCGCAGTGTGGTGATGATGTGAAGTTACGTGAACTCAGGAGCGCGAATTGCAGAATGCACCTTACCTGCGAAATGAGTCATCTCGGTATTTTGCTCGTTCAATCCTGGGATGGAGGGAGGTTAACGGCAGGGTACCACCTCGTTTTGTATGTTGGAGATAGTAACATACCCTGGACCTTCTTGCCATGGAAGACCCAGTGAGGTACATCAACAGGCACGAAAGCGACGAAAGCGCCGTTCTCGAAGAGGTCGAAGTGGCCAAAATTTGGAGCCGGGAGGTAAATCGCAATCAAAACGAATTTTTCTACCTCAAGGGCAGCCGAAGGCTTCTTCAGGTTATCTATTGATTTATCGATTTCATTGATTTTCCGCTATTTTTGCCCACAGGTCAGTGAACACATGTCCACTGGGGTTTTCCAATGCGCCAAACGTAAATGTGGGTGGGAGAAAAAGGATCATTAGCGTGATCATGAATGTAATGAGCACTATGAAAGGATTTGTTGAGTTTAACAGTTGTCGTAGTCAGGGGCCTACTTTCGGAGGAAATAAAGCACTTGAACGAAGCCGGGCCCACCATTTAATTCCATAATATAACAAGTCTCGTTTGAATCTCCACACTTCTTCCATTAAGTGGATCTAAGAGTTCTGGCCTGTCGCACCTATCACTTGCTTTATAATCAATCTTTTATCAAATGAAAAAAAAATTAGGATGGGCGCAATGTTTTCAGTGCGACGAAGAATGGTTTTTAGAGCTTGTTCTGACACCGTAGAATATCCCCAGACTTTGCCGGCTCAAAATGAGTCAGAATGAAACGGCGATATGAGAGATAAGGATCGTGGAAATGATACGCATCGATTGCAACGCTGCATCGCCATGGATCTCTGCCAAACGAAGCTCATCGTCCGTACTCTCGAGGATATTGCCGAAATGAATTGTGGGTGATGGCGAACGTGAAAAGGATGCCTATCGATTGTCACGCCCCTTTGATTATCATCCCTCTTTCGTGGGGAGTCTCCTCACTAACTTTATCCATGTGGCGACCGCTGGCGGTTGTGGCGATGGTGACGACAGCCGGCGGAATTCTATTATTACTAGACGGCATATCCGGCTCCGCTCGAGGGTTTCACTACCCCGAGCTTTCCACGCTGATGCGATTACTCTGGATAAAAATTTTTCCATTTGAGGTACTCATCATTTCGCTGATCACCATTACATTGCATTACATTACATTTATTACGCTGTTTAAGACAGACGTTAGATAGTTAAAGACGACATTTGAGACCTGTATAATGAATGGAAATCAGTATTCCTCAATACAATTCGGCCTTAACCACTATCTCCTTCAGTGAATACATAATGTTGAAACTGCACCATTACTTTGTTAATAAGAAGTTATCCTAGTGATGGCAAATCTTTTGAAGGAAGCAAGAGAGTTCAATGGAGGTGCATTCTTACTTAGAGAGAGATATGACGAACCCGCTCGCACTGTGAAACTTTTAGCTTCAATAGAAGTTCGTGGTCGTCTATAAAAGATTTTGAATTCACCACCTCTGGTTATGGATGTTATGTGTAACCATGTTAAACAATCTCGTTAACCTTTTTTCACCTATTCGAATATGAACAGTCGTTAAAACCAGTATATCGATAATGTCTTTCAAAATAGCTGTGTTTTCGTGACAGGCATATTGGAGAACCCCACCTGACATGTTTCACCCATCTCCGAGCGTTTGTGAAAAAAATCGATAAAATCAATAAATCGATACGCTCGCCCAAAATGATCGCCATATACGTACTCAGCGCACTGGAGAATCCTAGTGGACACGTCCTTGCTCGACCCCGAACGAAAGTGGAAAAAATCGATAGAATCAGTAAATCGATACCCTCGCCCAAAATGACTGTCATATTCGTGCTCAGCATATTGACTAACCCCAGTAGGCATGTTTTTGCCAGTCTCTGGGCAAAAACAGTGAAAAATCAATAAAATCGATATAATCGATAAGCTAATCGATATTTCCAGGCCTAGAGTAGCCTATAACCTCCGCCGGCCCATGGTGGACCTACAGTGCCGGCCAAAATTATATAGCCTTTTTAACTTTTCTCCATAACTTCTCCTAACGTGAAGTTTAGCAGTCCAAATTTTTATGAGAGCTGTATACGCTCAAATGTAATGGAATAGTATTGAAAGTCAGCCATTCCGTGAGTGACTGTTTTTTAGGAAAATTTTTTATGAATGAAGATCAAAATCTGTGATTCGGTGGTATCCATAAACACTCCCAGAGTGGCTTCTGTAGTTGGAATCTCACCATAAATAAGTGTTTTGTTGTGGAGTAGACTCACATCCAGTATAATGCGTGCGTTTACGGATCAGTGATTGTGTCATACCAGGCCCACTTGTGGTCAATTTAACAGTAGTCTTCGATAAGTGTTTTCGTCACGCTTGTCGATTCTTTCTCCACCAATTCGAGGTCTAATCCGGATCGTATGACTCCTCGTATCAAGCTGAATAGGTCCGCCCGTACCGAGACCCGAGGCTCTTTCGAACTCTCCAAATAATACAGTTGTTCACGGTGCACCACTTAGTGCCCACCACTAAAAATAAACTTTGGATTTTTTTCTTGCTCGAGCAAGAGGATTCCCTCAGGTTTTCATGAGAGATAAAGATGTGTTGGGATTTCTGCAGCATTGCTACACACATGTCGCCCCATGTGGCTCTCAGTTACACGAAATTGAACCATCTGAAATGAGCGGGACCGACATCGACTACGAGCACATCTGTTCCGCTAATCCACACAAGAGATTTTACAGTTCATCCGTACGGTGTTTATTGTTTATACGTCTCGTTTAGCCAATGGCATCAGTATCAAACACAATTAGCTCACTTTTGCAAGACCACGGTAAGATATTTCGCTGCTGTGTTGTGTCGTATACTTTCCTGACCTTCAGAAGATCATATCGGGTTGAATACGTAGAGACATGAGTTCTGCTGCCTATTCTGAGATAGTGGAATTCCTAACGCATCCTTACCTCCGACTGAAACCTAGAGGAACTCTCTTGCTCGAGCAAGAAAAAAAATCCAAAGTTCATTTTTAGTGGTGGGCGCTAAGTGGTGCATCGTGAACAGCTGTATTATTTGGACAGTTCGAAAGAGCCTCGGGTCCCAGTACGGGTGGACATTTTCAGCTTGATATGAGGAGTCATAGCATGCGGATTAGACCTCGAATTGGTGGAGAAAGAATGGGCAAGTCTGACGAAAACACTTATCGAAAATTACTGTTAAATTGACCACAAGAGGGCCTGGTATGTCACATTCACCGAACCGTAAACGCACACATTATACTAGATGTGAGTCTATTCCACCATAAAACATTACTTTTTGGTGAGATTTCAACCAAAAAAGCCACTCTGGGAGCGTTTTTGTATACGACCGAATCACAGATTTTGATCTTCATTAATAAATTTTTTTCTAGAAAACAGTCACTCACGGGATGGCTGAGTTTTAATACTATTCCATTACATTTGAGGGTCTACAGCTCTCATAAAAATTTGGCGGAGAAAAGTTAAAAAGGCTATATAATTTTGGCCGGTACTGTACATGCAAAATTTCGCTATTATAACCTAACCCTTGAATCCGGTTCTTCTCCGTAAAACCTTAGAACTGATCTTGTTTGAAAGTCTCACTCCGAGGAAATGAGGAGCAGAGAGAAACAAAGAATGAAATTGATCCTAAATCCATGACATTGATCTCTTTATTCCCAAAAAAATTAACTTTTGTCTCCAGAAATTATGGGAAATAGAATCCGTAACAATACTCTCTGTCTCCGAACTCTTGTTGGCAGCTTTCCAGTGCTTCGTTTCTGTCACTGGTCTGGAAAGGGAAAATGAAGACGTAAAAATTCCGTGGAAGAGAACGAAAAAAAGATTACCAGTATATAATCATATTTGTCGCTCCAGATGACTTCATCAGAGAGTTCTCTGCACATCCTTGCAGCTTCAGGATCCTTCCAATTATCCTCGAGCCAGGTACAAATGTAATCCTTCTGCTAAAAAATTACGAATGTCTATAGCGATCTCATCTCTGAACATTTTGTAACGCAAACCTTGCTTTTGGTATAGCCACTATTTTGTGCGACCTTCAATGTCATGAGAACGAACATGCATGTTTTGCATCTTGTTCTTCTGTTTATTGCCGTAACACTCACAAAGAGTCCGATTCCAACCAAAACAACAAGTAGAATCGTCCTCATTATCACGACACCAATCTAAATTTAATTACTGATTAAAATATTCATTATATACTTCTAACATCCTTGTGGTCGAGTGTCGAACCATGGAAACGCCTTTCACAGAAGAACCTCGACACCATTTCACATTTCTGCATCAGTAGCAACATACGAATCAAGGGATGAACAAACAATTTGAGAACGGATCTTTCGAAAGATTTTCAATTTTTTTTCAATTTTTCCAATTCAATTTCTCTCAGGAGTTCATTCCTGTACAAGTTTCGGAAACGACTCATGAAGTAAAACACTGCCTTTAAGCTTGATTTGTTCAGGTGTGGAAAGAATTAATGCGAGCGAAACAAGCATTAGAGAACGTTTGGAAATATGGCGCTACCCGGATGGGTAGATAGGTTCAAGAAATATCGACCTTAGTCTGTGTATTTATGGGTGCTGTTGTATTGAGCCATTAGAAAATATTAGGAGTTAGGAGGTCAACGGTAGTAATTTCAAGACCATCTTTCCAGACAAAGCTGATTCCCAATCAGGGATGAGCGGAATTCCGGTTTTCGGAAGTCGGAAGTTTCTTAATTCCGACGTCAAGCAATCATATAGCATCTGGGTTTCTGAAGAGTTTTCGTTAGCTCAGTTATGCGGAGTCAAAGGAACTATTCTTGCTCCCTCCAAATTTCTTGTATTTCAAGTCTCTCTCAACTTCCGACTTCCGACTTCCGGTCTTACGCAGTACTTCCGCTCATCCCTGTTCCCAATCAATAAATTAGGAGAGTAAATGCATGGATCAAGAGGACCAAACCACAAATTGGGTGCACCAGTTGTAGTAGTGCTTAGCCCAGTAGAACGGTCGAATGTGTAGTCTGTTAGCTGAGGGAGTGCCCATGGGTGGACTTTGTCTGCAATTACGACTGCGGTCGTATCGGCTGGTTCGATCGGAAACAGCAGTGAAACATCAAAATGGAAGGGATCATACGACCGTTATGAAAAATAGGTCAAACCAACCTATCGCTTGGTCGATACCGCTACGGTCGTAGTTGCAGACAAAGTCCTCCCATGGGCACTTCCCGAGCTAACAGATCATACAAGTAGCTTCTCGTCACCGGAGTTAAAAAACTACTGTAGTTGATACATCAAACATTGGTGTTAGCAATCCACTACAGAGCCCTGCTCTGACTTCAGAGCTCTGCTGTGACTTACTATCAAATTATTTAGGTATGGTGTGTCGATTTTTATAAAACTTTTGAGCAGCGCAAGGAAATACTGCCCAGAATTTTCTTCCATTCAACTTCATCCGATAACATTACTTAGTGGTGTAGCATAACTCCGTCCTCTTTGAAGTCCACGTCCTGCGAGTTAAATCTATCAAGAATCCTCCATCTTGCATTATGTACTTTTTGATCCTTTCTGTGGGAAGGAAATCTTGAGAACGCGAAGCGAAACGTAAACTGAGTAGGCAAGGTCAGCAGAGTAGAAAATGCCGGATAAGCTCTCCCCCAGTCCAGCTCTGCGGGTTTATGCCTGGCCTCCGCCTAAAATCAAGGAAGTTTATGATGTTGACGTCAAAAATGGGTGAAGAAACACAGAGTTCGCCATCATTTCTGCTTTTCTTTCGACCACACTAGCCATTTTCTGTACTTGGCCTACTCAAATGATAGCAACGACTGTCCTACCTCGCAAAAGCTGCACGAATTGCTGCACTCCACCAACTACGAGACATGGAGCAGTCGAGAACGTACCTGCTCATGACAGAGCGTATTTCCAGGGTCCCAGCGAACGTATATTTAATCGCCCTGACTGATCTAATGTGCTGCTGGCTCCAACATTGAACAGGTACGATGAGTAGCTCGAAATAGGAGATAGACATGACAAGAGGTGGTTTTAGCATTTTCTGGCGTGGAATACCAAGGATTAAGCTAGCTTTATGTTTGTGTTTATGTACATAGATAGGTGTTCATGTAGCAGAAGTACGTGCATGTGTGCACAGGGTGTATAATTCGGAGTGGCCCGCGAGCGCACAGCATGCCATGACGCGTGGCGTACTGCTGGCAGCGCTACAGCAGACAACCAGCTGAGTATCGATCGCCAGCTCGCGTTATGGTGTGCGGTGCGCCAGTACGCCACCCCGAAATATACACACCATATGTGGAAGTGCAGTACGTATGTGTACATGCACACCTAATGTGTATATGTAGATGTACATATTGTCAAAATTCACAGTACACGCATTATAAGTTCCTTTTACCTTACTGATGAGTGTAGGAGGAACGTTGTATTAGGTTGTCCCAGAAATAATGGCCGTTTGGGAGGTGCGCATTCCAAGGTGCGTAACTCCGTTCAAACTTGGGGTTTTCCTTTGCAGTAAGAAGTATTCTAATCAGAATTTCCAGCAGATTTTAGAAGTGGAGTAAAATTTATAGAAAGAGAAATGCTTGAATAATTGGAACCGAAGAAGTGCGAACGGCCAATTTCTAGTACACACTGATTCACATGAATTTTCTAGAATAGAAGCGGTTTCACTGCATGTTCAAAAAATATTCTATAAGGGAAAGGTGTGGCCAACACAATATCACAAGGAGAGATCCAGCACCTCACTCAGAAATTTTTCTTAGATGGGTTTGAACCTGTGTGGACTCTGCCTCTGCCCAACTCGCCAGTGGAAGTGCGTTTCTTCGGGTCACCAAGACTAAGGCGTCCTCTACCGAATCCTGAGACAGAGGCCAAAATGGTAACGGGCGGGGCATTTGGTAAATTCTGCTCTTGGCCTGGTCCAGCTCCTGTCGAACACCTCGAGCAGAAATTCATCTACCAGGAAAAGTTACACTTTTCTGAAATGTCGAAATCTTTTGAATATATCCAGATCTCCCTAAGAGATACAAGCAGAACAAAACTCCATTCTATCAGGCAATGTCCACTCATTACTAAAATTAGCCCACTTTTCCGGAAAACTCCGCAACAGTGTTTATTAGAGAGATTAAAGTAGATAGTGCCGCGTGTTAAGCACTGACAAGCGATGTTTTTGTTCAAAATCGGCTTCGCCTGTACTTTCGCCATATTTAGTTGCCAAGAACACTGAATGACTACTGATTTAGTTGCATCCAACCTAGCTACTAACATTTTTACGGAATGTTGCAGAATTCTCGTCCCGTCTCCAGAACTATGCTATCGTTTCTGAGAACTTTCATGGCCATCACCTGACCAAAGTTGTGAACTCGTACCGTTCCGGAAATGCTTCTCTAGTCACAGCTCCTATGTGCTCACAACGCGACTACCTGGCCAAATGCAGAGCCAACACCAAATCCGGCTTTTGTCCTATTAGGGCTCAGAGAGAGTCTAAAAAATGGGAGAGTCCAAAAACCATGTTTTGCCTCATCGTACAATGTCGTCTGCAGAAACAACAAAGAAGAGTAATTGAGAGTCTTTTTGGAGTACAGATAGAGCAGCTTTTCCTCTTTATAGTTTTTCAAAGGGTGCCTATCTTGCTCCTAAAATAATGGCTTTATGAAGTTCCAAAAATTCGTTACTAGATTGCGGCCATTTAATTTGGGACAACCTAATAGTATAGTCGGTCTTCGTACAATGATAATGCAGGAAACGAAAACTAACAATAGATCCAGCATAAAGCATGAAGGATAAAGTGGTCGGCGTTGATCAATCCCGTCATGTGGGATGCGCCACGCATTCTACTTCATCTGAGCATCGTAGAGGCCTTGAATGCGTATGTGCCCTATACAGTGACTTGCGCGGGGCATCCGATGATGCCGAAATGGGACTTTTGACAGCAAATACATTCATACCCAACAGAATTCCAGTATAATGAGCTGGGATCCTGACATATACAGAGCTCAGATGACATCATCTTGAAATCGACCTTCTTCAGCACTTCCAGATGTTGTGGATCGCCCCTACGGCTCTGTTCCGAGCTGGATCTTATTCTGAATGGTGCTTCAGCTTGAGCGGAGAAACACTGCTTGCACTGATGCTTGCAGGATCCCCATTCGTTCAAGATATCCTAGCCGGACCAGTGGTCACCATCGGTGCACTTCCCGAGTATCACGATTTGCCTTTTTATTTTAGAGGAGAACAAACCGCTCTATTTCTATTTTCTGCTCTATTTCTAGAAGAGCAAGCGAAATCAGCTTAGAATTCGTTGCGTAACTCGAATAAAGTGCTTAAAAAATCATTCTTTCCATGCTAAAGACCGAACACTGAGAATAGAGCATGGAAGCCAACAACTCCTCGCAAGTGCCACTTGCTATTAACTTTGAGTCCTCATCATTTATCAAACTCGGAAACTCTAGATCTCAGCGTGTACCCAGACATTCTAGTAGCCGTGCCGACTCACAAAAAGCAGCGATACCCTCACGATCATTTCTCACTACACCAAAATAAAAATGCTAGGTTCAAAACCCTGGAAATGCACCACTGGTGACCGCGTGTCCGGGTAGGTTATCTAGAATGGTTAGGCATCCTGTGGCACTAATACAAAAATGCTCTTTGTACTCGAGGTGATGCATCATGTAGATCAAGATGCAGATCGAAACAGGGCCGTTGGTGCAATCTAGAATGGATGAAAATGCTGAAGGAAGTCAATTCCAAGGTAATGTCAACTGAGCTGCAGATGTGTCAGGATTCCGCCTCAACTTGCCAAAATAACGTTGGATGTTAATCGTTCCGCTGTAAAAAGTTCGTTTTTGGCAATAATCCCTCCACTGGAAGTCGCACAGTTGTTGGGCGCAAGTAATACAAAATCTAGGATTTTGACTTTTTTGAGTGAAAAATTTTTCTTTTAAAAATTTGCAAGCACAGTGAGGAAATTAGTAGCTCAATTTATCAACAATAGTTATCTGTATTATCTTCTAAAATTGGAAATTTCAAGCTTCACATTGAGAGAAGGTATGGAGAAAAGATGAAAAGGTGCTACCTTTTTGGCTTGTACTGTACCTGGATGCGTTGGAGGCGATGCGAAAGTCCGATTTAAGGCGGCTTTTATCACTTAGGTCTATGCATGAATATTCATGTCTGGCTAATAGCTGTCGTCTCCTTCTTAACACCGCTCGCTAAAAGCCCTAGTCAATAACTTGCGACCACGTGGCAGAGCGGTTGGACGTGGTTCCGTCGGGCAGAATGCACCTTGTGCAGCCATACGAAAAACATTGAACTGTTCTACACATATACCTCAAGGGCAGCCGAAGGTTTCAGGCTACTTCAGATTATCGATTGATTTGTCGATTTTATTGACTTTCCTTCGCTATTTTTGCCCACGGGTCGATGAAGACATGTCTGCTGGTGTTACCCAGTGCGCTGAACGTAAATACACCGTAAATGTGGGTGCTGAAAAAAGATCGTTAGCGTGATCGTGAATGTAATGAGCACTATGGAAGGATTTGTTGTTTAAAGGCAGCACCCACGGAAAATTTCGTTACGAACGTTCTGAAAGTTTTGAAAAACCCAGGACTTCGGGAGTATATTCGCCACATAAGCCGCACTGGAAGCGTCCTTTTACCTACTTACAACAGGATCGCCTAGGTTTAGACGGACCTATTTATCAGCTGATTGTACGTGTTTTCCCTGTTTCGTTTTCGCAGTTAGAGCACCGAAGCCTTTTTGGAGCGCGGAAGAGATCGATTACTAGCTGATCTCTTTGTCAAACGTTGCCCTTTTCGAACGAATTCCCTTGTCATGCTCTCAGAATTGTGTAGTTTTCTCTGATCCTTTCAATTTTTCTGTCGGTCGTGTCCAGTAGATTTTCACAGTAATTATGGTTGTTTCACTTTTGTTAGCGCTAGTTCCTGGCGAATTTTCAATTTCCTTCCATTTCTTCTCTCCTGGGGAATTCTACAATGTCTGGATTCTCAGATGACATCTTTTCTAATTGTTACTAATTTTCCATTAAATATTTCTCTTGCTGCGGTTTAGGGAGCGGTGCATTTCATGAGAAATAGCTGATTTCGCAAAAATCCGCCTGGCGAAAGTGACTACCTTATCGATCTTTTGATACCGGGTCTCATCCATGGCTCGCGAAACTCGGCCATATCTGTTGAACGGCACCTGATTATGGAACTTTAAAAACACTTTTTCCAATGTCAACGTGAAGTTTTGTGCTTAAGAAGGTGTTAAGCACCTTCGATACCTACGAAATATGCTCAGATCCTGAAGTCAAAAATTTCCGTGGGTGCTGCCTTTAACAGCTGTCGTAGTCAGGGTTCTACTTTCGGAGGAAATAGCGCACCTGAACGAAGCCGGGCCCACCGTCTAATTCCACAGTAAAACAAGTCTCATTTGAATCTTCACACTTCTTCCATGAAGTCTATCTAAACGTTCTCGGCTGTCGCACCTACTACTTGCTTTATAATCAACCAGTCTGGCCGTCCAGCTGACGCCGGACTTTCAGACTTTTCCTTATGCTCGCTTCGCTCGCATGACTTCAGCTCGCATCCATCCTAGTAGAAATATGATCGTGCAAATTCTCGCTCCGTTTCCCTTTACTGCCCTCTCCCATAAAAATGAACTGATCAGAGAGAACAGCCTGCGTCCGTGAGAACAATTCTGTCATTGCTGCTCAGACACGAATGAGGGTAGAACTCGCAGGAGGGAACGTGATATGGGTGGAGTGGTATGGTGTGAGTGGTATCATAGTCACTGCTGCAGCCGGGCGATTGGTATTGCCTCACTGTATTTAGGCGCCAGAGAAAAAAATAAACTTAGACCTGATTAAGAGCATTTTATCGCTACTTTACACCTGCGCACCTCTTCTCTATCGACCTCTTCTCTATCGGCGCACATGGGGATGCATGGTGGACCTACATGCAAAATTTCGCTATTATAACCTAACCCTTGAATCCGGTTCTTCTCCGTAAAACCTTAGAACTGATCTTGTTTGAAAGTCTCACTCCGAGGAAATGAGGAGCAGAGAGAAACAAAGAATGAAATTGATCCTAAATCCATGACATTGATCTCTTTATTCCCAAAAAAAAATTAACTTATGTCTCCAGAAATTATGGGAAATAGAATCCGTAACAATACTCTCTGTCTCCGGACTCTTGTTGGCAGCTTTCCAGTGCTTCGTTTCTGTCCCTGGTCTGGAAAGGGAAAATGAAGACGTAAAAATTCCGTGGAAGAGAACGAAAAAAAGATTACCAGTATATAATCATATTTGTCGCTCCAGATGATTTCATCAGAGAATTTTCTGCACATCCTTGTAGCTTCAGGATCCTTCCATTCATTTTGGAGAATGTTACAAAGGTAATCCTTCTGCTAAAAAATTGTGAGTGTCTATAGTGATCTCATCTCTGAACAATCTGTAACGCGAACCTGGCTTTTGGAATAGCCAGAATCTCGTGCGATCTTCAATCCCATGATAACGTACAAGCATGTTTTGCATCTTGTTGTTCTGTCTATTGCCGTAACACTCACAAAGAGTCCGATTCCAACCAAAACAACAAGTAGAATCGTCCTCATTATCACGACACCAATCTAAATTTAATTACTGATTAAAATATTCATTATATACTTCTAACATCCTTGTGGTCGAGTGTCGAACCATGGAAACGCCTTTCACGGAAGAACCTCGACACCATTTCACATTTCTGCATCAGTAGCAACATACGAATCAAGGAATGAACAAACAATTTGAGAACAGATCTCTCAAAAGATTTTCAATACATTTCTCTCAGGAGTTGATTCCTGTACAAGTTTCGGAAACGACTCATGAAGTAAAACACTGCCTTTAAGCTTGATTGTTCAGGTGTGGAAAGAATAAATGTGAGCGAAGCAAGCATTAGAGAAAGTTTGGAAATCTGGCTCTGCCCGGATGGGTAGATAGGTTCAAGAAATATCGACCTTAGTCTGTGTATTTATGGGTGCTATTGTATTCTGCCATTACAAAATATTAGGAGCTAGGAGGTCAACGGTAGTAACTTCAAGACCTTCCAGACAAAGCTAATTGCCAACCAATAAATTAGGAAGAAGCTCTATTTAAAACTGATCTTTGATTACCAGCTGTATTACTATCGCCAATCCTGGTTTTTCAAGGCAACACTCACGGAAATTTTCACTTCCAAAGACAGTCGCTTACCGTGTAGCCAGCTGCTAAACAATCACAACACTGTGTTGAAGGCAAAGAGTAGCCGCCTACCTGCGGAGATATTGTCATAGACATATGTAGGTGCGATAGTCGGAGTCGAGGCTCTCCCCCCTTTCACTTTGGGCAGGGGTCCGGCAGACCCCGTTCACTAAAGCAAAGAGGAAATGACCGCGGCCAAGCCCCGGTAAAAAAGAGCAATCGCTGAAATAAGTTGGTAAGGTAACAACGATGAATAATGCGACCAAGAAAAGAAGCTAGAAGGATGCAGAAGGTAGAACGATGCATGTCAAGGAGGTTCGTTTATCTTTGAACCTGGGCATCTTGTGTTAAATTCATAGAAGTTTTCTTTGCCTTGCCAGGCTGTTATGGTGGAAAACTTTATTTGACTTTACGTTTCGACAGAAATCGTCTTCGTCAGAAGTCTGAAAGTGGTTCCAGCCGTTATTTATATCTATGCACTACACGACCAAACGCCTGATCCTACTTTGCCAGTTTCGGCCTTGTCCAGGGCAAAGTACAATGAGAACACCCGAGATTGAGGTCCAACCCACCAATGTTTTCCACCGTTTCGCAGTTTTGTCCGCACTGCTCTAGATCGTTTGCGACGGACGAGTGGATGTCACTCTGCGCCCGGATCTTATTTGATCTACACTAGATAGCTCGCATAACGATAAAAAAGGAAGAAGGTCACTCGTTAGTGATAGACATTCATTTCTGTTGTTCATACCCGGGTTTCTATTTTATTATTTTCATATTTTTTTATGCGAGCTATCTAGTGTAGATCAAATAAGATCCGGGCGCAGAGTAAATGTATGTATGTAGAATCTGTGAATCTGCTGGCTGTGCAAGAGTAAGCTGGAATTGATCTCGCAACTTGATTGGAGCGATGAATTTGACGAAATGGGAGGGGTTGAAAAAAGAAGAATAGCTCAGTTCACAGCGAAAATTTCCATACAGTGAAGGGTATTTCCAGGTAGAGTGAACCTATTGGATCAAGCACGCACATTGATCGTGGAAATATCTTTCATGTTGGAGGAACTGTTTGCGTTTTTCAAGACCGACACATTTCGCGGCAGTTTCCCTTCTGTTGAGAATAACTCTGATAAAAGTTAATGAATCAAAAATGGGACAGTCCATGGAAACAGAGGAAGAAATTCTGTATCAACTCAAGTAGAATATGAATCTTGGTAGGAACATCTTATAGGAACCATATAGGAATATTTGAGAGTGAGCAAAACGACGAGAATTACGGGGTTTTTAGCGACACCCAACGAAATGAAACATACTGCACACGAAATTCAAGCACAGAGAATTCTCTACAGTTTCATGTATAATATGATGGGTGAAAGTCCGTTCTGCGCTTTGCGGGAGGGGGAAGAGCCAAGACCAGTACTTTGGCTCTGACCACTGGTCAGAGAAAGAAAAGGCATTGCGATGAGTCGCAGAGCGGCGACTGAGCCGTTGTTACGGGCTGGCTCCGGCACCCTTCATTTTCCAAGGGAGCAACTCAGCATGTTCTTCCAGAAGAAATAACAATTGGTGTAGGTGTAATGCCATGAGTAATCGTTCATATATACTCTTCACTGTAGTGTCAAACTTTGTCATAAGGAAGTTATACGGGGAAAATAGCCATTTTTGCCAGTTTTTAGCATTTTCAAAAAGGAGAAGGATGCTGTGAGTGAACTATAGGGTATATGACATCAAGAGGTAGGATATGGGATGCTGGTATTGGTCAAACTCTCCCATTTTCGAAATAGTGAGTATTTTTGTGGTTTTGAATTGAAATTTGAGTCAGATTTTAATCGTCGAAGTGATGAACCATCACGCCGCCGCTGCCAATTCCGCTGCAGACCCCCTTTACTTTGGCACGATTGACGATCCTTAGACCGCTCAGACCCCCTTCACTTCGGAGACCCCCGGCTCCCCTTTATCGCACCTATGGTCATAGACGCCGATCATAATGAGGATTTTGGGACTTCACCGCGCCAGCAAACGCTGTTGTCTGGGCATGCAACGCATACCTTTGCGCTGTATACAGTGCGTTTCATAGGTACAGACGCACCCCAAAAAATGCTGGTATACGGTTCCTCATAACTTCTCGAGGAAAACTATGAACATGGGTCGAATCAGCATGTCAGAAAACCCTAGTTCCTGCCGTTTTACCTGGAATTCTGGGTAACGATGAGTAGTTTTAGCACTTCTCCATCAAAGCGACTGCCCACACTTCCTATCACCGGAGCACTAGTCCGCGCTTTTGACGCAACCAAGCCGTAAGACGTTTTCATTTGCTAAGTGATGACCATTCGTCCCCGCGAATTGCGATCTTCATCCACAATGTGGACATCACATTCATGGACATCCATCAACAAGTTTCCAATGAACGAGTGCCTTTAAAGGCACGGTCCCACCTCAGAATCGTTTTTGAGCTTTCCACATTAGGTGAATCTCCAGTGACTGCTGATCAGAATGGTATAAGTGATTCCCTTCAAAACTATCAAAAACTCTGTTTTCGATACCCGACTTTGAAGGAGCTATTGGGCGGAGTCGGGGGGCGGGGCCTAGCCTCCTTTCGATTAATTCACTCCCGAGAGCGCATTTTATGCGGATAATTTTACTCATTGAAAGAGTTCCTCATCCACTTCCTAATAAAATAGAAACTGCGTTTCAGGTGTTGCCAGCAATGAGTACAGGTGGCGGAAACCCTGCAAACCCGACTTGGCTTCTTCATCTTGCTCGAGATTGCAGGGTTTCCACACCATGTACTCGTTTGCTAGCAGTACTTGAAAAGCGGTTTCTATTCTATAGGGAGTGGATGAGGAGCTCTTTCGATGAGTAAAATTATCCGCATAAAATGCGCTCCCGGGAGTGAATTAATCGAAAGGAGGCTAGGCCCCGCCCCCCAACTCCAATGGCTCCTTCAAAGTCGGGCATCGAAAACAGGGGTTTTTGGTGGTTTTGGACGGAATCACTCACACCATCCTGATCAGCAGTCACTGGAGATTCATCTAAGGCGGAAATCTCAAGAAGGATTCTGAGGTGGGACTGTGCCTTTGACGGAGCTCTGGCAGACCAAGCACAGATCAGCTTATGTGAAGGAGGCATGGGGAGTTGGAGGCGATGTAAAAGTCCGATTGAGGGCGGCTTTTATCACTTAGGCCTATGCATGCATATTCATGTCTGGCTAATAGCTGTGGTCTCCTGCTTAATACCGCTAAAAGCCCTAGTCAATAACTTGCGACCACAAGGCTGAGCAGTTGTGAAGCGCTTCCTTCAGCCGGAGGGGCGCTCTGATTCTGACCCGTTTTGACACGCTTCTGAATCACAACGAGTTACCATCGTTGAATGCCAGAACCAGAATTCATCAAGAGAGTTTTTTCACTCTACCTTGTACCGCATACTTACTTACTTTGATACTTTGATGGTCCTTTTCTGCTGGCGGTCTTCTCAGCGGGGACCACAACTCCTCCATACCGCACGATTCCTGGCGACTTGCATCCAGTGTGGCAGACCTCGTTGTCTGAAATACTTTGTAAACGAGTCGGCCCATCGTGTCGGTGGTCGTCCCAGTGGTCTCGTCTTGTTTCTTGGAAGCCATTCGGTGACGCGGAGGCTCCATCTGTCATCATTACGGCGAAGTAAGTGACCAGCCCAGCGGTGCTTCATGCATTGCATGTACTGGAGCGGATCTTTCAATTGCGATTTCTCTCGTAACTCGGTACTTCGAAGGCCCTGATGCCATTGCTGATACCGACTCGTCTTCAGTAGACATCTCTCCAGTGCTCGATGCGTCGTTCGCATGGCCTTCGCGATTGTCTCGTTATCGGGCCAGGTTTCGGTCGCGTAGCACATCGTTGGTAGTACGGAGGCGTTGAATATAGAAGCTCTTAGGGCTGGGTCTTTGATCTGATCCGTTACTTCTCGAATCGATCCGAAAGCTGCCCAGGCTGCGCGCCTCCTGCGAGTTATTTCAGGGGCGATGTTGTTCCTCATGTTCAGCTCTCGTCCCAGATATACGTAGGAATCCACTCGTTGAAGAGTTTTTCCTGCCAAATTCACTTCTCCTGCGTCACACCACTGGCTCACCATTAGTTGCGTTTTGGACATGTTCATCTCCAAGCCTATTTTCAGACCAGCCACGTTAAGTTCGTTGACCATCGTTTCCATCTGTACCGCATACAAAGGTGAAACAGTTCTGGACCATGTAACCACGTGTGAAGACGTGTCAGAAAGTGTCACGACATGTCAGAATGTGTTAGGATCCCACCATTACCACGTCTACGGGCCTTTATCACCCGCACGCGTAGCGTCATGCCGTTTTGCTTTTCTGAACCTGCGGAAAAAAGCCAAACAGCCAACAAAAGGTGTCCCAACTCATTCTAACACTTTATTGGTAGTCATAGATTAGAGCTGAGCTGTCATTCTGCTTAAAAGTGCAGAGATAGCGGTTTTGAAACCTGCAGTGCTGGGCAAGATAAGAAAGAGTGAAAAATCTCTCCTGATGTATACTCAGGCACTTTTAGAGGACCGCACGCGCACCCTTTATTATCATAGCGGACCAGCCGCGCAACCCTTATTAACTTAGCGGACCAGCCGCGCTACCTGAATTGTGGGCGGAGCAACTGTGATAAGCAGTGTCATCCTCATGAAGACTTTGCTGGTGTTTCATTCTTCCCGTTCGAATAGATGCAGACGCTAAAACGTACAAGTTTGTTAACAACATAATTTCGCTCCTTTGCATGTGTGAACAGAATTTTCTTCTGTTCCAATGTGGCGTTAGTCCTTGCTGTTCTGAACTTTAGGGAACTTGCAATATCTTCAATTCTTGGTGATTTAGGTTTGACGAGAGTGCAACTACTAGAATCTCCATTTTATACTTTTCATTTAGAGCTTTTTCTAATTGGACTGCCAAGCTCCAATAAAATGTAAGTTTCATTAAGGCCCACTGTGACCCTTGAGTAACCTTAGTCGGAAACATTCTCTCAACTCAAATTATTCTTTCTTTTGCTGTCTGAGCTTTACACGAGATTGGTATCAAATTTATTGTGGCTGACGTTTCGGCAACTCGCCGTCTTCAGAGCCTGAAATGGGCGATTCGAAAAGCCAACTATCCGATTAAATCCCTCCAGAACAACGGAAACAGAACACTATGCCTGTCTTTCATCACGGACACCTTTTAAATGTGACAGCAGTGATATTCAGATACTAACGACCGCTAACTGTCCACTTAAGCGAATGACTTGGCTGCCCTCTTTGGATCAGAAAAGCAGTTCAAGATATGGAGCAAGTTCTCGCGTAATTGAGAGGCATTCATCGTTGCGGTTCATCTTCGGGTTTTTCGCTTGGATCCACAAAGCTTCCAAAGTTTTGTGAGCTGATGTTTCAGGTTCTCGCGCGAGAATTTTTACATAAACTTCAAAATTGGCTCCGTTGTGTTGTACCCTTCTGTGGTTGCCAAGAGGTGTGCTCTCACTTGATCTTTGTTTGCCGTCCAAGCGCTCCCCATTGCGTGCGCACAACGGTCGTGCTGTCTCGCCAATATAGTCTTTGCCACAGCTAATGCAAGTGATCAGGTAGATCACTCCTGAACACATGCAGTCCCCTGGTTTGCCTGTGGGGCAAATCACGCAATTCGGCGTGATACAGAAGCAATCGTACATCCGATTTCTGACCAGTTGGCGCTTTAGGTTGCTCGGTGGTATTTCTACCACTAAGACAACGTTGTTCAGAGCAGATCTCCTGAGACACTGCCGAATGGCCGTGCTCACTTCATCGGAGATGAACGGCAGACAGAAGGGTATCTTTCCGGCAATGGTGGGATCACGATTTCTGGGTAACAATTCTCTACGTCGCTTTGACCTCGAAGCACATCCTTCATATCCGTTAGACATCGCAAAAAAACCGAGCTAGTTCGAGCAATTCTTCCTTCTCTGCATGTCCACTACACACTTTTGTCGCTGTGCGGAACATGTCCGTGACGACAGCTCTTTTCATGTGAGTAGGGTGTGCAGAGAGGAAGTGAACCAAGATATTTTTGCTGCTAGGCTTGCGGTACCATTTCGTCCGGTAAACACCTTCAGCAACTCTGACCTGAAGGTTCAAAAAGGAAAGCCAGCCATCAGTTGGTTTGTCTCTGGTGAGCTTTATGTGTTCAGACTGTTCGTTCATCAATTCAAAGCATTTATCCATATCTGCTTTAGTAGCACAAATGACGAAGCAATCGTCGATGTAGCGGCAGTAAGGCATTGGACGACATGATAAGGCTGGTAGTTCAATTTTGGCCATAAAGGCAATCGCTAGAGTAGGAGCCAGTCGGAGCCAGCCAATTATTCTATTTAAGGGAAGAATGAAACATTACACTTACGAAGAGTGTGGGTCCATTTCATGGCTCACATAAGAAGCAATAATGTAAGCGCATCCTCCACATATTTCCTTTCTAAAGTCAAAACTTGCATCAATTTTGAACGGGACGTTTCGGTGGCAAACGAAAATGTGGACCGAGGAGAAGGAGGTGTCAACATTCGATTCGATAGAAAACATTTCTGACTTTGGACTATTAGGATTTGCTGCTGAATTTGCTTGGTGCGAGAATTCGAAGAATTTGGAGAAGAAAGTTGCGAAAAGGGCTTCTTCAATTGTGCATCGATCCAATATCATGTGAAATTTTGCAAGCGGAAAAATAAAATGAAATAAATTCGAATTACAAATGTGATGTCTACTACCTTGCTCTCACAATAAGAATTTACTGGAGTGGGATGTAGAAACTACCGGAGCTATCCCGAGCATCTCGAAAATGCCCGCGGCCTGTCAGATATTGGGTGTTCGGCTGGTCCGCTTTTAATCAGAAGCTGGCCTCCCGCGATCCCAATTTCTTCCCAATTTCCATCCCTTACGCGACCCGTCAAATTTAGGGTGCACGGGCGGTCTTCTGAAAGTGCCTGAGTTCTGGCTCTGGCTTTCACCATGCTAAATGCCTGACGCACGCAGGTGGTAAGTGTCCAACAATCCCATTACCACACGTTGCGTCGCAACATGTGTTAACCATGTTTACGGCATTAACATGTATGCGTCTGAGAAATGAAGTTTGTTTTTATTGGATATCTTACGCGAACAAAATTTCCATGGTAAACACCACTGGCTGCGTTTGCTGCTTTGAATTCATTTTAACATTAAGGTTCGTCATGGCAAGTGAGTAGGGGTCGTTACCAGTCAGGATACTTACTCGGATTGCTGCACTCGTACATTCTGAATGCTTTCGTTTCAGAAAAGACAAACAAAACAAAGTCGTGAGTGTATGCCATGCAGAAACAATAATTGTATCGTGGATAATCTGTATGATTGAAGATGACATGTTTCAGCTCAAAAGGATCTCCTTTCACTTACATTAAGACAGTAATGGAAAAATTAGACGCCATGGATGAAACCATGAAAATTGCTGCACTTGGAGGAGGCTGCCTATTTCTGTTGCTATTGTTGTACTGTATCTATCGTATGTGTTGCGCTAGTGGCCCTAGTATTGAAGAGGAAGCAGAATACTTAAGACGCGTAAAAAAGGCCACATCGGTGAGCAATACCTTCTTTTTCTCGGGACATAACGTTCCAGGTATAGTTGAAAAAGCGCTACGTACACGCGTCTCATTGTTCGAAGAATCTGGCAATGGGCGGAGCTTCACTAGTAGTGGGCGGAGCCACCGCAGTACGGTTTCAGTACTGTATTGTCTACGACTACAGACGTTCTGGTTCTGGCACGTACTAACACGTACCATGCGGGTTCTGACGCGTTAGGAAAGGGGGACAACGGTAATCAACTACGTGATGCGTGTTAGAACGTGTTAGAACCAGTGCATTAGCTCCGACCGTATCCAGGACCCTGCGCATCAAAGTCTTTCGAACGTTTGGGGTAAAATGGAGTTGGGGGGGGGGCACCTCACAAAAGTCGATAACTTGGCCTGCTCTACACGTTCTGACGTGCTAGCTGACACGTTCAGAACTCTTTTACTTGTTAGCTATCCTAACGTACAATAGTTACCTGAAATGCAAACAAGTCAGAACGTGCAGGACAGGTCATATTATCGATCAATACCAAGTGCCCCCCCCCCACTCCATTTTACCCAACGTTTGAACGNGCGATTTTCGCGATCTCCACGACCGCCGGTGGTCGCCACATGCTCAGACAATTGCAGGGGCAAATCCCGTTCCATCCGCGGAACAATCCCCGACGAAAGGTTTGAACGAGCCCCCCCGGCTTGTCATTAAGTTTTTGTAGCCCTAATATGGTGAAATTGGTGGCTAACAAAGAAATATGAAGCAAAATTTTCTTCCTCGCGGTGCTTTGCACGGCATAGTAGCTGAAATAGTTTGGTGGCGAAATGTTGTCGCTATATTCCACGTGATATATAGAGCTCTATCGCTCAGTGATATCGATTTTTATGCTTATCGATTTTCGGCGCTGGCAAGGTTGCGTACGTATTCACAGTCGAAGATCATCAGAATCGATGTCGCTCGAGCGACGGCGACCACGGTTGTTATGCTGCACGTTGAATACGTCTTGAGTGTGATGATTGTATTTCTTTCAGCGTCCTCCAAGCCCTCGGAAGGCAAGTTCGCCGATCTCGGTTGCGAATTTCTTTTTTGATGATGAAATGTCCAGAGGGAAAATTTAGTTAGTTGTTTTAGGCAGATGCACATATTTCTGGATCAGCTTCACGTGATTCGAGAGATTCGAGGCCCACAACACCGGTGGCCTCTTCAGAAGGTCGGCGAAGTCCACCGCGGGCTCGGACCCCATCCAGACAACGGACTGATGAGTGGGATCCAGCCAGAAGAGATCCGAAGATGAAAAATGAACGAACGACCCAAGAAGACCAACCCACCGTGGATTTTGAAACAGAAAGGGGTCATCGTCGACGACTAGACAAAGCAACAAGACGGTTGAAAAGGCTTTTGAGGCTGACTAGAGAAGAGACAAAGCAAGCGGGCGCACGGCCCGCAGAAGATGTGCAAGCCAACATACTTGATGCGATGGGATCAGTAGAAAGCCCTGGAATGGGGTTCACAGCTCCAACAGCTACTGGCGGTTCTGCTGCTATTGCTGGGACAGGCGGTCCGGGTGGAGGTTATGAACAAGTTGTGCCGTTTATGCCAGAAACTCAGAAGACAGAAGATGCTCCAAAATGGTGACGAAAAACCGAAAAATTGATATTCTGCGCAGTTTTCACGTGAGAAAAAAAAACTTATTGACAAGAATCTTTTTACAGTGATTAGGTGTTGTGTTTTTTTAAGAATAAAGAACGATGAAGCCGGTTATACAGTTCCTACATTCGAAGAGTGTTCTGAGGAAAGGCAACTTGCCCCATGATCCATACCGAAACAAGCACCCTTTTCTAACATCAAAAACTGTTTGTTGAGAAGCTTTTCTCTTCTTTCAAGGGGTGTTCTCACTACCACTAACTCTCTAACACCTGAAAAAAGATCCTCTAGAAAAATATCACACTCATTTGTGTGGTATTTTCGTATAGTTTACTGGACGGCATTCCCGGCTTCGCTCGGAAGTTTTACTACCTCGGGCGTTTTACGCTAGTGCAGATAATTAGCGATAATTCTATCTGAAGTATTCATCATTTGATGTGGTCACCATCTGTATAAATAAAAGTGAAAGTTTGCCTGTATAAATAAAAGTGAAAGTTTGTAAGTATGNTGATGTGGTCACCATCTGTATAAATAAAAGTGAAAGTTTGCCTGTATAAATAAAAGTGAAAGTTTGTAAGTATGTGTACAGTGGCGGCCACATATTTAGCACGCCCACGATTTTGGCCGACAGAATTTTTTGCATTTCTCAGCCTTATGATGAGCAATGAAAACCAAGTTCGAGTATGTGTTGAGGCACTATGGGGGTTTCCTTCCTGTTGCTTACCATTGGCACAGAGTCCGTTCAAACTGGATTAAAAAATAAAAGTCCAATTTCGGCGGTTTGCCGAAATTCTGTGTAAAATTCGTGTATCTCACTATGGAAGGAAATGAAGTGGTGATTCAGATTCAGCATGTTCCTCGTCAACACTTCCCTATGAACGCTTTTACTGGACTCTACACAGCGGCTGGAACCAGAGACAGAAACAAAGCCNGCGGTGACCCGTCTGCGGCCTCGAACAGAACGCGGCGCGACCGCACCGCTCGAGCGAGAATCCTCTCCGGGACATCAAATTATGAGGTTTTCTTAATAGTCAGTTAGTTTTCTTATTAGTTATCATCAAATATGATAAACAACTATCAAGAAAACCCAGATAAGCCACTGCAGCGATGATTCTAGCGTGAGCGGTGCGGTCGCGCCGCGTGCTTTTCGAGGCCGCAGACGAGTCACCGCCATCGACGCCCACTGTAAGTATGTACAGTGGCGGCCACATATTTAGCACGCCCACGATTTTGGCCGACAGAATTTTTTGCATTTCTCAGCCTTATGATGAGCAATGAAAACCAAGTTCGAGTATGTGTTGAGGCACTATGGGGGTTTCCTTCCTGTTGCTTACCATTGGCACAGAGTCCGTTCAAACTGGATTAAAAAATAAAAGTCCAATTTCGGCGGTTTGCCGAAATTCTGTGTAAAATTCGTGTATCTCACTATGGAAGGAAATGAAGTGGTGATTCAGATTCAGCATGTTCCTCGTCAACACTTCCCTATGAACGCTTTTACTGGACTCTACACAGCGGCTGGAACCAGAGACAGAAACAAAGCCGTCAATTTCGTCAAAAATTTCATTTTTATGAATCTTGCTAATAAAGCAAGCCCCGGAATCTTCCTTCTAGTATCTGATTGTCTGTTAGCAACACAAATCGGAAAAAAATCCGCGGCTAGAAATGCACGGTTTATCTTTGAAATCACCGTGAATCCTTTTTTCACCATTTTTTCACTCCAGTTGACAATTTCCGTTCTTCCCTTAAAGGCAGCACCCACGGAAAATTCGGTTTCCGAGATTGTAGCGCAAAATTACATTTTTGAGCATGAGGAGTATTGCTGAAGTCCCCAATCCAACCAAAACTCATGCAAAAAAGGTTTTTGGGTGATTCAATCTTGGTAGGTTAGAGCATGGCGGTCGAGTTGCACCTATGGGGTCGAACAAAAAAGTCGATAACGCAACCATCATTGCCACCTTTTTTCTTAGCGCTATCGGATATTTGGCTGGTAAAGCAGTTTTTTGAAAAAGAAAGAGCACAAAGAGAAAGAATATGGGATGTTCGTAATAAAAACATGACTAGGGAAAAGAACAAAACCATACGGTAGTTGTTGAAGCTAAATAATTTAGATACGCGCAATATTTGAAAAATTCGATGTCCTGAGTGAGAAAAAGGGTTTGTAGAGACCAATAATAGGTGGGAAGGCAGTAAATATCGGAAAGTTGAGGATCAAAATGAAATTGTAGTCGAAATGAGGTAAGAAAACGTTGATATAAAGGACTCCCAGTTGCAATCACCGCCCAATCAGCTGATAGTTGCCATTTTTCGCGCTCCAAGAATGATTTTGGAGCGCGGTATTAGCATGAAAACTCGTAAAACTTACTGCCTACTGATCCTGTTGATCCAGGTTTTACCTGTCATTACTCATTATTGGGAAAGTTCTAACTAGTACTCTTATTGCAAAATTGACCCCACAATCGATTGGATCATGAGGGGATCAAAATCTAAGAGGCGAAAATTTCCGTGGGTGCTGCCTTTAAGTGAGAAACTGCTCATTGAAACAACTATAGCAAAACACGAAATAATATCGAGTATAAAGTCACATTCTACCCAGATCCAATAAAGTCATTTAGGAGAGAAACTGAAACATTTCCAAAAGCACTACATTTTGAGCTCTAAATGCGTGCAATCCCATCCAGAAGCATTTCCCGGAGCAACAAAGCTGAGGCGGGAAGGAGAACCCTATGCCTCATCACATTCTCGAGTACTGTCCTGATAGCTCATTCCAGTACAGAAATACTGATTTTATATTTTCATCAGTTGATCGCCCAAAACTGGCAGCGTGCTAAATATGTGGCCGCCACTGTATGTATGTATGTATGTAATGAATAGAAAAAGCGAAAAATGAACTGATCAGGACCAAATTTTGCATGCAGGTCCAGCAGGGGCCGGCGGAGGTTATAGGCTACCTATCGCTAGCAGTTATCGATTAGCTTATCGATTATATCGATTTTATTGATTTTTTCCCACTATTGCTCAGGGACTGGCGGGGACATGCTTACTAGGGTTCCTCAATACGCTGAGCACGAATATGACAACCATTTTGGGCTAGGGTATCAATTTATCGATAGTATCGATTTTTCCCACTTTCGCTCGGTGACGGGCAAGGCATGTCTACTAGGGTTCTTCAATGCGCTGAGCACGAATATGATAACCACTTTGGGCGAGCATATCGATTTATTGATTTTGTCGATTTTTTCCACTTCCGCTCGGAGGCGGGAAGGACGTGTCTGCTAGGGTTCTCCAATGCGCTGAGCACGAATATAACTACAGTTTTGCGCTAGGGTATCGATTCATCGATTTTTTTTCACTTTCGGGGTAATATTGGAGAACCCCATTTAACATGTAAAAACATGTCAAATGGGGTTCTCCAATATGCCTAACACGTACGTATATCACGAGTATTTTGCACAAAATTATTGACTAAATGGTTTCATCAACTTTTGAAAAAGGCTACCGAGATTGTTTAACATGGTGATTATCAAAATGATGGGTACTTCAAATAGATGTATTTGTTTTTAAATTATCCGCATTAGCGTGAAAAGCCCGGAGTAGTGAAACTCCCGAACGAAGCCGGGTCTGCCGTCTATTGGTAAATAATCTCGGTAATTTTTTTCCACCTGCTTGAAAGTGAAAGAGTCGACATAATCAGTGAAGACGGATAGACAGACAGACAGACAGACAGATAGATAGACAGACAGACAGACAGACAGACAGACAGACAGACGGACGGACGGACGGACGGACGGACGGACGGACGGACAGGCAGACAGACAGACAGATAGACAGACAGACAGACAGACAGACAGACGGACAGACAGACAGACAGACAGACAGACAGACAGACAGACAGACAGACAGACAGACAGACAGACGCATTCACACACAAGTGCTCGCTAAAGTTGGCGATCACCCAGCCGCGACGCTCCGCGCACAATCGATGACCACCGGTGTCACAGTCGCCAGCGATGGTGCAGTGTCACAGTCGTCAGCGACGGCGACGCAGGGTACTAAGGAGTGTTTATACATGGTCGTGACGCGATCATCGCGTCCAAGCAATCTGTTCAAATGCTATGGGTCCTGAGTGGATGCATGCGGAAGCAGTGTCGTGCTGTGGTAGTAGGCATTTGCCATCGCGATGCGACGTCGCGGATCTCTGTCGCGTCCTGTTTATACTTTTTCCTTCAAAAACAACGCGATGACTTCATCAATGTCGGAGCCTGGAGTAGCTCTAGTTTCTTTGATTATATTGCTGCTTTGGCCTAAAGTTTGCGGGACTAGACGACTTATCATAAAAACGCATAAGCGTTGACGCTCACGCCAAATCGAGCTAGTTGTGTAATTCTGCATGTACGCAAAATCGTGAATCTTGACATGGCGCAATCGCACGACGCGACTTCACTACCCATCGCATCGCGCGTGTTGTAGCCTTCGCTGCGACGCCATCATCTCGCGGAAAGGTATAAACATCCCTCCACACTCCACGTGCAGTATACCGCCAGTGTCAGAAGGGCGATGTGCACCTGACAGTATACAGTACATAAAAGTGAACACTCCTATGCAGTTTCAGCTTCTTATCTCGAACGATCTCACCCTTTTACAAAACATACTTGGTACTTTCTGTGTTTTTCACGATAAGGAGGAAGTGTGACCAACTAATAAATTATAATGTATTGATTCGACAATGACCGTGACACTTTTCGGCCTCATTATACAAAAGATTATGGTTATTGACTACGAGCTTTTAGCGTTATTAAGCAGAAGGCGACAGCTACTACCCAAACATGAATATTCATGCATAGACCCAAGTGATAAAAGCCGCCTTAAATCGGACTTTCGCAACTCCAACGCCCCAGGTACATAATTTTATGTTGATATGTTGAGCCTATTGTAAGTTTTTGTTTCGTGCATTATCCTTATACGAAAACTAACTATATTATAAGTTTCCTCCTGCACTCATCAGTAAGGTAGAAGGGACTTGTAATGCGTGTACTGTGAATTATGACGCTATGCGCATCTACACACATACACACATTATGTGCGCATGTACACATGTGTACACTTCACTTCCACATACTCAGACATTCAGGCGTTTGTTGCGCCGGCCTACAGCGTTTCTCGCGGACCTGTATAGCAACCGATGGCTACAAAAATACTACAAAAATGAGTTCCCCGGAAGCGTATGCGCTTCCAGAGCCAGCAGTCGACGAGCCGGAAGGTTGTGGCAAAACGGGCTACCCACCCGCACCACACCGGCACGCGACCGCATCCCACGCATCTCGTCTGGCCAGTCGTTACACAGGGCCACCGTTTCAACCGGGCATCAGTTGGCCAGACTAGCCCCGTAGGGCTCGTCTGCTCTCCGCCGCAGCGGAAGTAGACTAAGTTTCCAAGGCCATCTGCCGGTTTATATGCACCTCGGTTGCCACGTGGCAGTGGAGAAAAAAAAAGCAGGCTGCAGGAATACCTGCATAAGTCCTGCGTCATGCGCACTCACAGCAGGTTTTCCTGCTCCATCCGCACCTTCAGCAAGTATTCCTGCTCCAGCCAGGTTAACCTGCTGGAAGCCTGCATCGGTTGAAGGTGGGCGGGTTCGCCGGCGCTCCAAACGCCTGAATGTCTGAGTATACACATACATATACTTCTACTGCATGTCTACATAAACAAGAACATGAAGTTATCCTAACCTGGTATTCCATGCCAGAAACTTCTGAAAGTACCTCTTGCCATACCTCCCATTCCGAGCTACTCATCGAACCTTGAGAGCATTCTCTGGTCGCTGCACACCGGCGGTTTCCGCCTGAATTCCTTTGGAACTCCGCCCAAATTGCTCGGAAAAGTGTGAGGAATCCCCCAGGAATTTGGGCGGAATCTACAGTGAACCTAGGGGATATTTAAGTGGAATTCACAAGTACACAGGTGAAAACGTGCAAATGCGCGACCAAACGTGATCAACATATAGAGGTGATGGAGCACGATCTAGCTTCTCGGGTAACGCCAGCAACTCCTGCCGTTACAACCAAAAACCCTGCCCAATGTGGTTCAACGCGCAGCACCACAGCTATAGTAAGGTACATCATGAGTCACCTAATCAGCTCGCTTATCTGTAGGGGCCATTGCTTCGTACTACATCGAGGTGTTTTTTTTTTGCCTTCAACATTGGTGAATTCAATACATTTTGAAATTGATTCCGGTTTTGCTATAAGATGCACAAACGAGTTTAATGGGGGGACATCGAAGAACCGATATCAGTGAAAGTACAATAGAACATTGAATTTCTCTAATATATTTTTTTGCATTTATTTTTATTTTATATTTTTCGTCGCGTTCTGTTTATTCTGCTTCCTTCAAAAGCAACGATCTGAGCCGAATCCGTGTCGCGCATGCTAGCAGACGCGACAGGAATTCGGTCTATCGCGTCGTTGTTGGAGGAAAAAGTATAGACAGGAAACAATGGAAATTCACGACGTCGCTTCGTGAACATAAACGCCAACCATCGCTGCGCAACCACAACTTGTGTATGCGCTCACGCGGGACCCGGCGCCCGTGAACAGTTTACTTCTACGCGACGGTAAAGTCGCGACGAAGTATAAACACAGCTTCATCTGTGTCGCTGCACATGTTGTGGTCATCGTCGCAACGTTATCGCCTCGCGAAGAGGTACAAACACAGCTTTGGAGAGATCTGGCAAAAAGTTGGAACAATTGGCGCATGATCTAGTTATTTCCCGATTTATCCGGAATTTGGGAGGAGTTAAGGCGGAAACCAGCGATCGACCAGGTTTAACAAGGATTTACCTTGAATTTAGGCGAACTCTGCTGGTGGTTCTGATAATGCACGATTTACACGATGTTTAGCTGGAATTTATCCGGAAACCGGCTAAATTTTGTGAAAAACACGATTTACACGGAGTTTCCCATCAAGTCAGGCGGAAACCGCCGGTGTGTCAGTTCGCGTCAATGATGCCTTCTCTTCTCCCAGGAACGTTGCTAGCGGAGTGCCCCGAGGGGGGGGGGTTTATCCCCTATTTTATTCAATATCTATACTCATGAATTACCGCAGCTCATTTCCTCGGTTGACATCAAATGTTGTGCTTTTGCTGACGACCTCAAACTCTACCGTCGTATTGAAGGAGATGAGGACTGTCTAGTGCTCCAAAACGCGATTACTTTAGTTGAAACATGGTCCAAGCAGTGGATGCTGCCGCTATCTAGCGAAAAAACTAGATTGCTCCGTTTGGGTGGTAAGAACAATTCGTTCGTTTACTCAATTGGTGGGTCTCCCATTAGGGAAGCCGAGTCCGTTAAGGACCTGGGATTCCTAGTAACCAAGGATCTGAGTTTTGATTCTCACTGCGAGCAAGTTTCTGTTAAGGCGCATCGATTAGTGCACAATATTTTTAGAGCTCTAACAACTAAGGACCCCTCCGTTCTTCTTCGCACATTTAAAATGTATGTCAGACCCATGCTCGAGTATGGTACAGTCATATTTTGTCCTCACAAGAAAAAAATGATTGACAAATTGGAAAAAGTTCAGAATAGTTTCACGCGGAAACTAATGATTAGAATTCTTGGGTATACTTACGAAGGAATTCCTTCTGCGAAGGAGAGAAACACAAACTTCAAACTGCCTTCTCTTGTCAAAAGAAGGAGACGGTTCGATCTCATAACTTATTATAAGCTACTTAATGGGCTCTACGGTGTTCACCCAAGCATGTTCTGTACGGTCAGACAATCCATTACCAGAGGACCCTCGCGCAAAGTGGTTGTTCCTAGGGCGCGCACAAATTGTAGGTCATATTTTTTCACCAGTCGTGCTAGTTCTGCTTTTCTAGCGCTTAGTAGAAGAGTTTCGATCCCACCAAAATTGGGATCCTTTAAGAACATGATAGATAAATACCTAGATCCATGATGTTACTTCATAGTTTTATTAGATTCTCATTCCCTACTGTTTGTTTAATCGTTATTTTTTATCATCCTTGCGACATTTGAAGTTCTGCTCGGTAATGTTATGTGTTGTTATGAGCTAATGTTTGTTGTTCGTGTCACATGAGCGTGCTCATGTAATAAATGAAATGAAATGAAATGAAAAGTGTGGAATCACCAGAGTTGCAACCAGCATCATTAGCTCAGTCAGGGCGAGTGAATGCTCCCCACCATCCGCGAAAACATTCGCTTGGACCCTGGAGATAGGGGCTGTCATGGGCAGGTACGTTCTCGACTGCCCCATATCTCGTAGTTGATGGAGTGCAGCAGTTCAACCAGCTTTCGCGAGGTAGAACAGTCGTTTCTATCATTTGAGTAGGCAAAGTACAGAAACTGGCTAGTGTGGTCGAAAGAAAAGCAGGAAAGATGGCGAACTCTGTGTTTCTTCACCCATTTTTGACGTCAATATCATAAACTTTCTCGATTTTAGGCCGAGGCCAGGCATAAACCCGCAGAGCTGGACTGGGTGAGAGCTTATCCGGCATTTTCTACTCTGCTGACCTTGCCTACTCAGTTTACGTTTCGCTTTGCGTTCTCAAGATTTCCTTTCCACAGAAAGGATCAAAAAGTACATAATGCAAGATGGAGGATTCTTGATTATATAGGAGGGATTCAACTCGCAGGACGTGGACTTCAAAGAGGACGGAGTTATGCTACACCACTAAGTAATGTTATCGGATGAAGTTGAATGGAAGAAAATTCTGGGCAGTATTTCCTTGCGCTGCTCAAAAGTTTTATAAAAATCGACACGCCATACCTATATAATTTGATAGTAAGTCACAGCAGAGCTCTGAAGTCAGAGCAGGGCTCTGTTGTGGATTGCTAACACCAATGTTTGATGTATCAACTACAGTAGTTCTTTCAACTCCGGTGACGAGAAGCTACTTGTATGGTCTGCTAGCTCGGGGAGTGCCCATGGGAGGACTTTGTCTGCAACTACGACCGTAACGGTATCGGCCAAGCGATAGGTTGATTTGACCTATTTTTCATAACGGTCGTGTGATCCCTTCCATTTAGATGTTTCACTGCTGTTTCCGATCAAACCAGCCGATACGACTGCAGTCGTAATTGTAGACAAAGTCCACCCATGGGCGCTCCCTCAGCTAACAGACTACACATTCGACCGTTCTGCTGTGCTAAGCACTACAACTGGTGCACCTAATTTGTAGTTTGATCCTCTCGATCCATGCATTTACTCTCCTAATTTATTGATTGGGAATCAGCTTTCTCTGGAATGATGCTCCTGCATTTACTATCATTGATCTCCCAGCTCCCTATATTTTGTAATGGAAGAATATAACAGTACCCATGAATACACAAACTAAGCTCGTTATTGTGAAGCAATCTGCCCATCCGGGTAGTGCGGGACTCTCGAAATTTCTCTGATGCTTGCTCCGCTCGCATTAGATCTTTACACACCTGAACAAATCAAGCTTGAAGGCAGTGTTTCACTTCATGAGTCGTTTCCGAAACTTGTACAGGAATGAGCTCTTGAGAGAAATGTATTGAAAATCTTTCGAGAGATCCGTTCTTGAATTTTTTTGTTCATTCCTTGATTCGTACGTATGTTGCTACTAGCAAAGAAGTGTAGAAAGTTGTCGAGATTTTTTCGTTAGAGGCATTTCCATCGTTCGACACTCGACCACACGGACGTCAGAAGTAGCGCATAAATATTTGAATCAGTTATTAAATTCAGATTTGTGTCGTGACAATGAGGACGATTCTGCTTGTGGTTTTCGCTGGAATCGGACTCTTTGTGAGTGTCGAGGCAATAACCGCAAAGAAGAAATGTGAGACATGCATCTTCACTATCATGTATTTGAAAGTGGTATCATATACTGACTTGCCCAGAGACAAGGTATGCGTAAGAGCTTGATCAGAGAAGAGATCAGTACGGACACTCGTAATCTTTTCAGCAGGAGAGGATGGTTTGTGACTATCTCGAAAAAGACGTGGGAGATCCTGAGCGTGAAAGTTTGTGCAGGGATCTTGTTGATGAACTCAGCAGAAACGACCAATACGATGATGTCGTGGTAATCTCTTTTTTCGTGATCTTTTGCGGACGTATCACATCTTCAACTTCCCTTTCCAGGCATCCGACTTAGACAAACAAGAAGCCCTCAAATACTGCAACGAACAGCTCTCCGAACGTTACTGTCCCGGATTCTATTTCCCATAGTTTCTGAAGACATCTGTTTGATTTTGAAAGAAGAAAGTGGTCGAGATCAAGCCCCACACAGACGTGCTCTTTGAGAAGTCTTAATAGGACAATAACTCAAAGCGACTCGACGGCAATTACAGGGTGATCCGAAGCGTTATACTCCAGTCGCCCGATCATCGACGCCGGATCACCCTGTAAAAGCTGTTGATTCACCCGCCTATCAAACTTAACAATTAAAGGTCAAAATTCAAAGTCAACCCGCATGCAGTGCTTAAATCTACGAGGAGGATTTAAAGACTGAAATGCTCAAGAAGAAAAAGGCGGAATTCTTGGTTCCCATCCACGCTTTCACACATTTTTCTGAGGCCTTTCTGAGGCCTCAGAAATTCTAGCCTACCCCTGCTCAACGATCTGAGTCTTACCAGTCCGCTTTCTTGTCCACTTGGCAATTAGCTTCTTAACACCGTGCCCTTTGGATCTCATTTTCGAAAGCACGGCCCGTAGTAAAGTGTCGAGGGCGACCATCGCACATCATCTTGATGGCGATGATCGTACGTCGCGTGGTAGAGGATCGTGGCGATGAGCGCCATGATGAATCGATCGTGTGCGATTCTCGGTTGTGCGTATCGCACTGTTCAAAACATGTGTAACACGTTCTCCCACATTCTATGTCGTTTAAACCTGTGATACAGTTAAAAACCACAGCGATTAACAAGTTAGGACGTGTTTTATTGCCAAAGACAGTTCCGTGCCCTTCGCATGGATTACACAATATCCACCACATTTTTTAAATTTCTGTTCTCAGGTGTTTTGAAATGTCTGTATTTCTCATTGATCGCTTTAGTTTGCACGCTTATTGTTCTCGTCCTTTCTGTATCACTTATAGCAGGAATCCCACATTGTCTTGATGGACGAGGTGAGCCACTGAAAACCAGCTCCTTCGGTTGTTCCGGATAAGTGCGGCCAGCCAATGACCACTCTAAGGCAGCCAGCAGAGTTCCAGACGCGCGGGCGGCGCGGGCGGGTGGGAGGTTGATTTGATAACTATCGATCAGCCGCCTAGGCGGCTGAGAGCCGCTACTTTGAGCGGCGCTCAGCCGCTACTTTTAGCGGGGGAGCGCCGCTCGAGCGGGGCTCAGCCGCTACTTCTAGCGGGGGAGCGCCGCTCGAGCGGGGCTCAGCCGCTAAATGGCGCGTCTGCCATACGCTAACAAGCTAGCTAACAAGTCAGAGCGTTCTGAACATATCAGCTTGCAAGTCAGAACGTGTAGGACAGGGCAAGTTATCAACTTTTGTAAAATTTCAACAAAGCGGCTCCCAGACGCTAGGGGCGGCTCTCAGCCGCTCAAAGCAGCGGCTCTCAGACGCTCAAGCGGCTCTCCCTCCGCCCGCGCCGCCCGCGCGTCTGGAACTCTGCGGGCTGCCTAAGCTATTTGGTTGACATTAGGGCAATTTATACCAGGTGCGACTTATCAGACGCACGCATCCATTTGCAAAAGTTCTTCTATGAAGATCGGTCAACGCGGCAAGGAATCCTCAATGAAAAGAGCGCGCGGTTATCGCGAGGCCGTAAACGCGTGCGACTAAGCTGCGACTGCGATGCGACTAGCCCCTATTCTTCACCATACAGACGCACCCGCGTCAGTCGCACGCATACGGTATAAATTGCCCTTTTGCGATTCAACAGCAGATTTGGTTGAGGGCTACTTAACTGGTTATGGAGCCAAACCGGTAGATCCTCTGCTATTGCAGCTGCAATTGCTTCCTATTCGTACGTGCCTGATGTAAAGCCTTTGTAGAAGTGCCCGAAAGGCGCGAGGATTGTGCCAACCTTGCTGAATCTTAAAGGCAGAGGTCACAACATTTCCATGGCTGAGTCAGCAGCGGATTCTGCATCTCTTCGGCACGCTGATTCCAGCGGTATACATGAATGGTCTCAAAACGGTCTTTGAGCCCGCTTTCCAGGATGGGGTCTGTAACAGTTTGATGACACGGATTGGCATGTGGAGCCGTTGATCCTATCAATCAGACACGTCGAGACTCGTTTGCCAATGTTGCAGCCGTGGCGGGCAGCCAGCACAGCATGGAGCGATCCACCTCCCGGCTCCAAATTTTTGCCACTTCGACCTCTTCGAGAACGGCGCTTTCGTCGCTTTTCTGCCTGTTGGTGCCCCTCACTGGGACTTCCATGGCAAGAAGGTCCAGGATATGTTAACTCCAAAAACAGATGCCGTCATCAGTCCACCTCTGTGAACGGTATGTTTTTCTCTGTGAAGGGTATGCTTGATTGTATCAAATCGAGATTTATAGTCAAATCATGTGAAGAACGGGCCAACACAACAGCATGAGAATTTTTGAAAAAGAACAACTCCTTGGTGTACATTCCCGAAACTTTTCAAACCACCCACATTCAATATGATAGATTTATCACTACTGTTTGAGACAGTCGTGCAGTAAATTACATTCTATGGAAAGCAGCAGTGAGGACAATTCCATATTTCAGCCATGTTCCTTTTTTTGCAAGTATTATCGATGAATTGCTGAAAACCACTACTCAACCAGCTTTTCATCTCTCAACAATTTTGAAAGCAGGCAAAAACTACTTTTGAACCTCCATTATGTTTCCATTTCGCGACTATTCAACAAGGGCGTGGTGAAGGTTACTAGTATTTTACCAGCTTTTCATTTTGCAAGTTTCTGATGCGATCAGGAATCAGTTTTTTGAAAATTGGTTAAATAGCTGACGCAGTGGTGTAGAGTAGATGCATGTTGACAAATGTGCTCATCTCATAAATTTTAATAAATAAATTTTCCTAATCTCTCAATGGTCTTTCAACCCCAAGCATACAGCTTCACTTTTACTCCAGGGGTTTACAGGGCATTCGTCTTGAAGTAGAAGTTGCGTTGCATATACGCGCGAGCTGATCCATTTCAACCGTTCAAATTCTTAGTTGAAAGGCTACGTGCGAGTGGTTCTTGGCAATTCGCATATATTCTTCGTACTGGGTCTGCAAGTGCACCAACTATCACTCCGGTAAGAATTCCCTGTATGTAGACATTGCGCAAGTTCATTTCACTTTATTTCAACAACTCTTGTTTATTGCCTCCACGATAACAATCAACGTAAGCAACAACTGCTTTGTCAACACTTTCCAAGTATTGAAGGATGTCACACTAGCCTCAACCACATTTCAGATCACTTACACAATTCTCTTTAAAGAAAATTAACTTAAACTACGAGGTCACGTTTAGGTTTGCACTATCAATCAATAAGTCAATTCGAACAAAACACATGACTTAGTGCATCTTAGCAGTCAAAACGCTGCATTTATGATATGTGTGGGGCAGTAGTGCTTAATCCATTAATCGTAAACAGCTGAACAGATTTACATATCAAGAAGTGACAGTGGTTGAGGTGCTACGGGTTCGGTCAAGGTTGTGTTAAGCGTCGTCGAGCTTGCAGTGGAGATTAAGACATCGTCCGAAAAATCAATTAGGTTTCCTTGATCGGCTTCTGTTGCGTTAGATGCAGGGATCTGTAATATAGTATTGGCCAAAGATGAACCCATGTTAAGAATCGCAATTGGAAGCACAGTTCGGTAGCATAGAGTGCAATCGCGATTCTGCCTACAGTGGGCGTCGATGGCGGTGACCTATCCATGGACTCTCAGACATTCGCATGGAGCCTCATCGACATGAGGCTCCATTTTGGCGAATGTCTGAGCTCGAAAAGAACACGGCGCGACTGCGCCGCTCACGATGTAGTCGTCGCTGTAGTGGCGAATCTGGGTCTTCTCGGGATTTGTTCCATACATATGTTACCTAATAAGAAAACTAATTAATGGTCAAGAACATCCTGTAGTCTGTTGTCTTGGAGGGGTTCCTTCTCGAGCGGCGCGGTCGCGCCGCGTGCTTTTCGAGGCCGCAAAGTAGTCACCGACGCCCACTGTACTTTGCCTGCGATTACGACGGATGCAACGCGATGTCGACCGGTTTGTTCGATTGGTTCAAGAACACCGTCGGGCGCATCTGGTAGGTGAGTTTTCTTAAATGTTTCAATAGTTTCAACGTTATGTATTATAAAAGTCCTCTACCAGCCACGGTGAAAATAGAGTAGGGTGGGGGACTTGCTAGATAACACAGAGGTGCTTTTGACAGGTCGTACACGTTATAACCTGTTAAGCGCAGGGACTTGTGATAGGGTAGGCCTACGCAGGAAGCACAGAGTGGTTTTAACGAGTCGAACACGTTTTAGCTTTTTAGTCGCATTGATTTTCAGTCAGGAAGAATGGAAGCAACGCTAATTTAGCTAATGTAATTTTTTAAAAATCCTTTTTGTTTTTTATTCGGATTTTCAATACTAATTAAGCCGACTTACTCTCTAAATAGGCTCACGCATAAAACAACTGCCTAGTTGGCTTTTACGACCACTTCTTGGGGTGCCCCCCCCAACTCCATTTTCACCCCAGCCGCACCTCCCAACCTCCTATCAACTGAACTAGCTGATTCGCCGACCGACACCATGCCAGCGCCGTAATTGTAGGCCAATCCACTGGCACAGCTCCTAGACTACTCGACTGTGCAACTTACATCAGTTCCCTTGAGCATGTTGACAAGATCTATGTAGTTGACAACATCCTCTCCTGGTTTATCATCGTCATCCTCATCCGGCTCCACAAGTGCAAAGTCGACCAAGCGACTAACAACGCGCACACGCGGATTCCTTCTAACTACGCGGACAGCCTAGATTATCTCGGGATTCAGATTTACGAAGACACATTGAAGCATTTGCCTTCATTCATACCTTCCTCCAACCAAAAATTTGGGATAACTTTATGGCACACTTTTCTTCGTTTGTTAACACCGCTTCAGCAGGCCACTGCCAAAAGAGTTATTGAATTTAATTTCATAGAAGACTCTCTGGACAGCACACTTACGTCCGAGGTAGTGGAGTATCCAACATATTCTGTCGAGTATACAGGATTAAGCGGATCTAGTGGTTGATCTTCAGCAACACTCTTTTCCTTTACTGTCTAGAAGTTATTTTCCAGCATTCGCTGAACGGCACTCACAGAGCTCTTTTTTATCAAACCTTTTCTTCTGCAGTCGTTGTCGTTTGATCTGTATCTATGATTTTGTCCGTAGAAGTGCACGAGTTCTTGAAGTATCCGTTGTAATGGTTAGATGACGAGCTTGACCCAGTCGACGTCTCCGAACTTCCGTATGAACCACTTTTATGTGGGCGAAGGCGGTAAATAGAATTTGGATTTCCCAAGTAGTTAGGCAGGCTTGTTGATTCAGCAAAACGGGGTTCATCCTGCGTTAAAGAAGTTTTTGGAATCAAAACGAAAATTTTGATGGTCAACAGATCACCTCGAACGGATCTTTCGGAGGTCTCAGATATTCTGGAAGGAATTCATCTAGATGCTTGTCGTTGTCACCTGACCCCAAAATTCTGGATTCATGTGTGCGGCATGTGCTCGACAAATGGCTGGAATAATGAAGAGTTTGAGGACTCGTTATTCGTTGATCTTTGAACAGGAGACATACTCAATTTCATATCGTCTATGCATTTCTCTGACATATCGTCGTCCTCCCAGTGTGCTCGATCGTGGAGAACGGCCAAATTTGCTGAAGTTTTATGTTTTAGAGTTTCCCCAGACTTCGCCACGACCGCCGGTCGCCACATGGATAAAGTGAAGGAGAAGACTCCAGACGAAAGAGCCATCCAGCTCTATTTGGCAGCGATCCATGGCGATGTAACGTGGCAACCGATACGTGCGACGACCGACTGTCGGTTGTCAAAGCTCGCAACCGATAGGCACCGTTGTCGCAGCCTCCAACGAGGCGGCTCAGAGTGCTACGTTTCACGTGGACTACAGCGCCACTTATGCGCATTTCCATGTTATTGAGCGTTTTTTCGGCTGATATCGAGAGATGGACTTAGTGACTCACCACTCTGGTCCACGGCTCATTCCAGAAAGTGTTTCGCTCGATCTGAAAAGATACATGATTTCCTGACTGATTGTATACAGAGAAGAACTAATGGTGTGTATATTTCGTGATGGCGTGCGGGCGCATCACCCGCCATGAGGCGAGCTGGCGATCGATACTTAGCTGGTTGCCTACTAGCGCTGCCAGCAGTACATCACCCGTTATTTTATGCGGTACGCTCGCCGGTCACTCCGAAATATAAACACTGTATAAGTATATGGCAATTTATACTAGTCAGACGCGCGCATCCAAGATTTTCTGTGAAGATTGATCAACGAGGCATGAAATCCTCAACAAAGGAAAGCGCGGCCGTTGCGGGGCGGTAAACGCGTGTGCCTGAGCTGTGACTACGACTCATACATTCGCTCGGGAGTACCGCGTAAAAAAGTTTCCTTATCACTGTCGGGACAAAATCAGGTGCACCGGCGGGAGACATCATTTTGGTTTTGTTGCTGGATTAGCCGCAGAATGGTGCGGGTTTGTTATTGTCATGTGGCAACCCTTATCAAATGAGGGGTATATAATGTTTTCACTTTGCAGGTAGGCTTCAGTTTACTCTCCGTTTCGGCGGAGTGGGGTCCAACGGGACTCGTCTGGCCTGCTGAGGCCCGATTAAGACCGTGGCCCAGTGTGAAGACCAGGCGATATGCGTGGGAGGCGGTCGCGCTCGGCCGTAACGCGTAGTAAATCCCCCAGTAGCGGCCGGCGTCGGCCCACGGACCGCATACGCGTTGCGGGTTTCACCGTGCATTATTTTTTTGTTTTTCTGTTTCGGGACAAAATCCGGTCTCTCGCCGCAGTTTGCGGGACAAAATCGGGATGTTGCGGGACAAAAACTAGCTGTTTTCGATTACTCCCGCTCACCCTCGATATTTATTTTGTCAGGCGGGACTCCCGAGCGGATGTCTGAGGATGCGACTGGATCCTATTCTTCATCATATAAGGGCAATTTATACTGGATGCGTGCGACTGATCTCGCGTGCGACTATATGATGAGGAATAGGAGCTAGTCGCGTCGCACGCGCTTGCGGCCTTGCGACGGCCGCGCTTTCTTTTCATTGAGAATTTCATGCCGCCTCGACCGGTCTTCATCGAAAATCTTTCGCAAATGGATGCGTGCGCCTGATAGTCGCACGCAAGTCGCATTTAGTATAAATTGTCCTATAGATGCACGCGCGCCGATCGCACGCACCCAGTATAAATTGTCTTTATGACTTACTCATAGCCATATCTTCTGGCAAGACCTCTCGCATAGCTGTAACCCTTGCCATCTACTGGGTTTGTCTCCGGCGGATAGACTCTTCGATGAGCGTTGGTCAAGCACCTTGGAGGAAGTTTCACTGCAGGTAGAGGCATAGAGGGTTTGAAGGTCATCACTGCGTGTAGAAGAGTTCGCCAAGCAACTGAACCATCTGCTTTTCATAAATACCATAGATCGGTCAATCATCCTAACCTTGATCAGGCACAAGGGCACAGAGCCTGGTTAGCCAATGGCGTTGGTCTCGCAGTACCATTTGTTGTGCTGAACAGCGTGGCCAGTCCGGATCCGACAAAGGACACTCCAAGGTGGACTGCAAAGCCAAGCGGTTCATGAGGAAAATAGTCTCCTACATACGCCAAACAGACCCGAAGTGATGGACCACATCTTCCTAATGGACCATCAACGGGGAAGATAATATCGTTGTGATTGAATGAAGGCATCAAAAGTCTGAAACAGTAAACAAAACATTTGTGAAAGCGGTTTCTTAGGCATCAACCGTCTGGACAAATTTGCCTTGCTGCCCTCTTTTCATGCACATTTGCTATGCTCGGTCCACCATAACCCACCATAATAAGACGTTTTTGGCTAGATGCATACCGAAAATCAACAGTAATCATGCGTCTCCCTACAGCGCACACAGTGCGTGCTAGTTTAAGGAGGTTCTTGAGATATAGAACCCGCTGCGATGTGTGCTTGCTAGGCAGTAGCACATCTCTCTAAAATCAATTGGCGACCTATTTGGCGAGGTTTGTTTGGCAACCTAGGAAACGGGTTTGCCAACTAGCCAGGCAAACGAACTCCGCCAAATGCCTTGCCAAACAAGATGTTCCATCAAATGGGTCGTCATACAAACCTTGCCAAATGAGTCGCCATACGAACCTTGCCAAATGAGTCGCCATACGAACCTTGCCAAATGGGTCGCCGAACCTCACCAAATGCGTCTTCATTCAATCCCTGATTATTGCTTCGTCATATAAATCTTTCACTTTTGCACTGCACTTGACGTTTCAACAGGTGTGGATCAGGAGCCGTATCCAATATATTTGACCGTGGGAGGGAAAACATAGCGGATATACATCCGTTCCCACTGGTTTTAATCCACTTTGCTATCCAATATAACTTATCCATCCACGTATTCATTTCTTGACGCAAATGCGGTGTCTTGACGAGAAACAACGCGAAGTGGAGATGGAGCAGATCACGGGCTGTTAGCAAGCGGAAATCGACCGAGTAAAGATAACCTTAGCAGTTCCTGAACTTCTCCATCTCCACTTCGCATTGTTTCTCGTCAAGACACCGCATTTGCGTCAAGAAATGAAGACGTGGATGGATAAGTTATATTGGATAGCAAAATGGATAAAAACCAGTGGGAACGGATATATACCCGCTGTGTTTTCCCTCCCACGGTCAAATATATTGGTATATACGGCTCCAGGATGTATGTACCTCGGATCTGGGCAACTGGACCGTTGTGCAGAACGGAACGTAGCTCCTGGATTTCACCGGGATCAGACAACATCGTGCATTTCTTGATGTCGTTGGAGTCCGCTGGATCCAGCCGACCGCGCACTACGAAGCGCAGTCCGCCGAGAATTGCGGAGACATTTTCGATAAAAAATCTTGACTTGGATTGGTAGCAGCTGAGAAATCCAGCTCATTGTACGCCACTGTTCTGCAACGCGTACCTCAAACTTGACGCAACTGAACCGACACATCCACTCGAGACCTGAAGCGTCGTATGTGCTTGTCCCGGAAAATGGGTCGTCAACATCGTCTTCCGCCATTTGTCTTGCCAAACACTCGAAAAATGTGTCGCCAACATGTTCTCTCGCCATTTGCCTTGCCAAACACCCGGAAAATGCGTCGCCAACATATTCTCTCGCCTTTTGCGTTGCAAACATACTTGTGATCCATTCTCCCGGAAAATGTCTTGCCAAGCAAGATTTCAACCAGTAAGATGTCCTGCCAAACACATTCTCTCGCCAAATAGGTCGCCATTGAACTTCAGAGCTGTTACCGAGACATTTCGAAAAGAAATTATATTGTTTGGCAGCATTCTTTTGAAAATCCCTGTGAAAGTATACTTTTCTGCGCTCTCGTTTTCCCCAACGAACAGGTCTCAACCTTTTCTCCACAGTTCTATCCAGTGTAGGTCTTTCTTCTATTATGTTATGCATCTGTGAGCGAGCAACTATGCAACCACCGGTATCCGCAGCACGATTTGCAAGAATTCGGTTGACTTCTGTGTACTTCTCGCTACCATATCCTAAAAATGGTTTGATTTGTCAAAACCCTGCGCAACCACATAATGAACAACGAGCGATCCAGGCTATGATACCAGGTGTGAACTCGATTAGGTTCATTTTGAACAGCGCCATCAGTTCAGGCCATGACGATGACTTGTCCGGATAGGTTTTGAAACAGTACGGTAACATGGCCACTGTCTAAAAAGCATGATGCTATCTTTTCACATCAACCCTTCGGAGTGTGGTCCCATGCCTGATGTCCTTTCGATATGAAGTACCAGAGTGCTATTGTGACACCACGCACATTCAGACGTTTATCCTTGTCGCATTGGGTGTACCTGCAATAGTACCACAGTTAAGGTTTAGTTATAGTGGTGGTCATTCTGATTCAGTGCTGTTCCTTATCGGCTGTATCACTATACCTTCACATATCACCAGCGCGAGCTGGTGCGAGAGCGTGAGCGGTGGTGCTCGATAAGAGTTTCATTCCACTAGTGAGTGGGGCTAATCCCGGCCGAAAACAGTTACCCTCACTGATAAATGAAGCTCACACCGCTACGCTCCCGCCATTGCATGAGCTCGCGTTGGTCATGCGTGGTGATATTAGTGATATGGCCGCAAAGGAACAGCATTGAGTCAGGGTGATCACTACTATACTAGGACTTCGCAGATGACGTTCATTGGTCTGGAAAGGTGGCGAAAGTCCGGTCGTAACGCTGCACTACTCACGCATAGCCAACTTCGACAGCATTGATGTAGATCGGCCTCAGAAGAGTGTGGTTCCTTCGCTCAGTGAGCTGTCCAGTGGAGTCGTCCCCACGTGCCGAAAGCGGCTCGCCTTCGTCCCACTCGTAGCTCAGCATCCAGCAGTAAGGAATGAACCTAACTCTCCTCCAATGTACTGATATATATTCTGCCTAATCATAGCAAAACATCTATATGGTGTTGCTGAGATATGAGAAGCATTTGACGATAAGCTGAAGGAAGGACTCGGTGTGGCCTGCATTCAACAGTTTCTTACTTGTGATGGAAAATGAAATCGGTCCTAACAACGTATTAGAAAGTTTTCACAGGGTTAACTGTACCACGCAGTTTTTATATGAGATTGATGCATAAGAAATGACGCCATTTTTACAAAAACATATAATTCTGTTTGAACGAAATATGACATCCAGATATGGTAACACCCTTGTAGAGCAAAAAAACGAAGTACAATGAAAATGAAGGAATGAAAATACGTCATTTTTAGAATGGTCAAGCCACCTACTGCTACCGCTCTTCAATCATTGAGCTTCAGTGCCAAGGCTTCTCGGTACGCGAGATTCATCAGCATCTTGGAGTACGTCAAAGTGTTATCTTCAGATCCATGAGACATTAAAAGAACCTATGAACCGGAGATGATCGATCTAGACGAGAAGCACATGTATCTGTGATCACCGCGAGCAATCTCGGAAAGGTACACGAAAGATTTCGAGAGACCCGGAGCGCTAGCTCCGCCGGATGTCACAAGAAACGGGCATAAAGCAGGTCTCGATTAGAAGAATCTTCCACAGGGTGTGCCCTGGGCTAATGCTTACTTCGGAAACCGCTCTCGGACCAACTAGGAAGACAAAGCTCAAAACCCTGCTGCTCTGTGGACTCTTTGAAGAATGCCCTCCAGGAAACGTAGGACGAGCTCGACGCGCCATACTTGCGTTCTACAGTCGATGCCCTCACGAAGCGCCTCAGGGTCTATATCTATGACAACCGGGATATTTTCGATTTTTTTTTTGTTGTTTTTGATTTACTATGGACCGATAAATATTGTTCCTTCGTTGTCTTGAATAATTTGAGCAGTCGACCAAGATTGTTACAGACCCTTATTCCGGTTAACGTTTCAGGGTCGTCGCCTTCGTCAGAGCGTGGAAAGTCAGAATCAAATGTAATATATCCTCCCAAACGCCCAATCATCCCACAAGTTATGATTTAACATGAGAGTAAATAAGGAAAGAAGATCGGAGAAGTAAAACATGCTAATGCCTACCTATATAGCCGTTTAGCTGCGATGAGAGAGACCGCCGCGTAGAATAGGTGTGCCGGCACTAGTAAGTAGGGTGTCACCGCGTTTGATTCCGTAGATCAAAACCCTAAAAGGTCTTGGTACAGAGCCAGTTCGTTGCTCACGGCAATGTACTCTTCCTTCTTCGAATGAAATATTGCAATGATTATGTCTGCGGTGACCACTGAGAGCTGTTGTTATTCTGGATCTAGTCATGCCGTCCAGGTGTTCCTTGATCCGAATACACAGTGGACGCCCGGTTTCACCTATGTACTGATCTCCACATGACTGGCAGGTGATGAGATACACCACATCTGAGACCATACAGTCCCCTTCCTTGCCCAACGGGCATATTACGCAGTCGTTCCATCGTTGGTTTCTCGAAATTGATACTTTTCTCCTCTAAGCGATTGGTACACCTTTTCGCTATAATTACGGTGCACCCTGTAGAACATTCCAAATTTGCGTGCACAATCACGGGTCTCTGGTGGTCATAAACCTCGTGCTCCTATTTGTGCCCTTTCCTTAGATTAGTCCTGAATTGCTTGTATAGAAAACTCGGCTATTCTGCTGTGGAACCCTGCTGCGAGAAGCTATTTCGCTACTTTTTGCTCTTGTTCGCTATTTTCTTCTTTGTCAGTTTCTTCTTATACCCTACTTCATGTCTGAAGGACATGTTTACGTGCTAGTCTTGTGCCAGCTTGGCTTTCTTTCCTCTTCATTACTGAAATGCTTTGCTTGGTCGATCATGTGACTTCAAAGAAGTTTCATTTCTCGGAAATTCCCAGTCAATATTTAATCAAAACAAGGTGCATAGAATATGACAATGTTTAATTTTCAGTTGTGTCCAATAATGTTCATCGGCCCACAAGAATTAGGACACCTGAAAACTTTTATGGTGAGATGAGTTGTATTTGAATTATTTCGGGAAATTTTCACTGAATCGCACCAACCTGGCGTACTGTTGAGAACAACCGGGGGTCGACAGCAACAGATACCGTATTGCGTTGATAGTCCGGTAAAGCGGTCTACAGTGAAGAAATGTCACGCTTTTTTGGAAAACTTCTCCTGGGCGGGGCTTTAACACGATAGGCAACCTTTGATGAGAAACCCCGCCTCAAGTAAGTAAGCATACCTTAGGATGGTCGAGATCTTCTTTCTGCGCAGCCTTTATATTGTTGGAAGGATTGGATGGCATTGCTGTGGCAACATTTATGTCCGACGGATTATCCCTCAGAGTGTTTTCCGTTCGACTTTTTTCAGTTTCTGCTTCTCTAACGCTGGGTGCACGAGCGCTACACATTTTCGCATCACTTGATTTTTCAGCAGCTTTCTCAGGAAATTCAGGAGCGATCAATGCCATTCGTTCAAGTACTGGTGCTGAAAAATTCACCACTTATTCGATACACGTCGAAACGCTGCACCGGCCAATTAGCGCCGACGTGATGGGCGTGTCTCATGCCCACATTCGGTTGGCTCACTCACTTTTGAGAACCATGGGCAGAGTCTGTACCGACATAATCGGCTTTCCGAGTGCTCATATTCTAATTTATATCAACAAGAAAAACAGCATTAGTTAGGAATAGACGAAAAGGGAGTTGGGGGACTAGGCATCTAACACTGATCGATATATTGATTGACCTGTCCTACGCGTTCTGACTTGTCATCTGTCACGTCTCTAACAGTTCAAATTGTCAGTGAACAAGTCATGACAATAGTTACCCAAAACAGTAACAAATCAGAACGTGTAGGACAGGTCAATATATCGATGAATGTTAGTCGGCCCACCCCCAGCTCCAGTCCCCCCTATAAGGATTATCGCTGGGTCAGCTTTTCGCAATGGAGCGCGAATCTGCTATGAACCACGAGGACGGCTCCGTTTTTAACACGTAGTCAGTGCCATTCTGATCATTTCCGAGTAGGGACCAGTTTTCGCTCGAATGAGCGGGTCTCGTCGATTACGTGACGCAGCCGAATATTTCCAGCGCATAATCTGCTCCATTGCTAATCTTTGCGGGTTACCCGTGCTGCAATCAAACTAACCTTGATCTGCTGACTGACTTTTATCTACTGGCGGTGTCATAGTCTGAAACAGAACGATTAGCTGTACCACTACTTTCATCTACCGTAACTTGTTTATAGCTCACATTACTGCTTCTGACTTTCCTACGTGATGCCATCCGCCCTCGCGCTGAGGCTCTTTTACGTTTTCGACATGTCAAAAGGACCTGAACATCCTCTGCTTCTGTACACCCTCTGCAAATGCTATAGTCTCTAGATTACCTGTATACATACAGCGAAGATAATACCATGGTAAAGTAGCAGGTCAATCAGGCTAATTATAGGTGACCACATTCGGTAAGAGCAGGTGCAAGAGTGAGCCTTATCCATGGGATCAACGTTGTTTATAATGAAGTTTGGTACTATCAAGAGAGATTATGTGGACCGAGGAGAGTACAAAGAAACAGAGGAAGTTCTCTAGTATCGCCACTGCGTTGACGACTTCGTTTTTGATATGTATTGATTGTGGGCGGTGCGATGTTGGAGACTGCCCGCCCACACTCAATACGTATCGGAAATGCTGCAGTTAATTCTTCAGCGTATGTACAATCGTACGTTTGACGTACACATGCCCAACGTTAAAAAAAAAACGAAAGTACAGGTCCTGTTCATGAACAGTAATGTTACGAATGTTTGGAAAAAAGTGTAAAATTCAGGGCAAGACTTTTGGGACAACCTAATAGTGTGGTTTTGACGTGCTTTTTTCGTGTTTTGTCCATTAAATTAATAAAATAAAAATGTATTGTCATAATTATCCATGTGACGTCATGTTTTCAACAAATCACCCGTCTGCTGCCATATTAGGCTGTTTTGACCATTTGCGCCAGGTAACCATGGCGACCATTAGCGGCTCGGCAGCAGCCTTTGCTGCTGCCGAAATCCGATCCCTTTGTCATCCAGCACTTCCCGGTTATTTGTCGCCGTTTCACGTGAATGACAGCCATTTGCCTTCTGACACGTTTTTACATAACTTTACAAGTACATACTTGTCGAACACTCACCGGACCTCATCTTTTTCTGTGTTTCTCTTCAGATTTCTGCGTCTCTAGGATTTTTTCCTGGAAAGTCCCAGTCCTCATAATTTTCTTGGGATTCTGCGGGTTATATGGTTTTTTGCCTTGATTTCTCAGCGATTTAGCTTTTCGTGATGTCACGTGAGTTGGCGTAAGCTCTGTTTTTCCGCCTTCCTGGCGCCACTATGCCTAAGCCGTGATGAATAAATGATTGAAAAGCTGCTTAGTAATCTGCTCCTTCCAGAAAATTCCATGCAAAACAGCTACATTCGCTCATGTAAACAAACCTTCCGGATTTATAAAGTTATCCTGGAAACCTGTTACAAATTGAATATTCCCAGAAAAAGAACGTTTTCACCCCTTTGCCTTGTTGCTCATGCGCTTCTGCCCTGGGCCATGCATCATTGAGATTACCAAGGGTAAAAGTGTCAACACCACATAAATTTACAAATCGCTAACACTGCGTCAACGCCTTTACCCTAGGTAATCTTACGGATGCATACATGCTCTGGATATCGTCGATCGCTGAGGTTGTAGGAGCAGAACTTTACTCAACGCCTAGTCATTGTCTGTATGTTGGACATGAGCCAAACCTACGATATCCTGGAAGTAGTGGCTTTCAAAACATTCATTCCATACTTTTATATCACTTGGAATGTACAGTTTCCAAAGGGTGGTTAGATTATATCCAAAGTGGTAAGAGTTTTACCCGAACTTGACCCCCACACGTGAAATTAACATTTTCTTTGGTATTTGGCTCAGTATCAAGACCTCTGACATTGTATTTTAGTAATCAGGAAATCCATATTTTCATTGAAATTGCCCGTTTCCCTGGGACGGGTAGATAGTTCTAATCTATGTATGAAACATAGAAATCCTTACGAAAACTTTTTTTTTCAAAAATCTGGGCAATGAGCGTAGGCACCAAAAGATTAAGGGCTACTTTTCACAAGAAATTATCGATTAGCTTATCGATAACATCGATTTCATTGATTTTTCGCTAGTAGTAGAAGTACTTCGTAGAATAAGTAAATGTTTATTAGGTTATTTCTGATATAAATAAATGGAATCCCTTGAACACATCTTTTTTTAATTTATACTTCTAATTGTTCAGACCTGGAATAACTTCGAATATTTTGTTTTCACATTAATTCGCATGTTCTTTTTGACCAAAATTTTTTTCCTTTTTTTTCATAAAATTTCCTGTTTCGCCTCAGTTTCTTCCGTGATGGGGCCGCAAGCTGGCCGTTCCTCTTGCCACTAGGGATTCGTTCCAGGATTCCCGGTTTCAGCAATGACGATCCGAGTCTGGGTGTGGTTACGTGGTGAATTCCTGCTGGAATCGTTCCTTCCACTGGATTTCTCCGTTCCAAAAACACCAAGTGCCCGTCTGGAAGCGGCCGAGGTGAACGCTGAGTCGCCGGGTCGCCGTACAGCCATCGAAGGCGCCCACGCACTTTTGGACGAGTGCCAGTCGAGGAGGTGGGATCGCTTGGGGTGAGTTGTATATGGGAAACATATGTATTGATTGGTTTTACGTGAATGGTGGGATGTTTTAGTGTACTGCAATGGTCACAAATTGTCGAAGAAGTTGGACTGGATAATGCTCTAAGTGAGGCGGTGTTTCGGAATGCTTCCGGGCCAGAGGTCAGAATTTTCCGTGTTTTCTTTTCCAGAAATTTCCCAAGCTGAGATTTCATGGGTGGCAAAAGCCACTGATGCATGGATTTTCCAAACCGTCACTCCTCATAGCTACTGTAGTCATCTCCTCCGCGTGTGATTAAAACCAAACGATATACCAGATTACACTATTCACAAAACCGTATGGCTGCCCGGAGAATATTGTTATTATGACCTAGTACGCAAGTAAACATGCATTTCAAAGGAAAGAACGAATTAAATCAACAATAATCGCCTTCACAACCAACTTTTAGGGGGCGTAAACTGGCGCTTCGTTGGATCGGTGGTTATTAAGTGGGTGCGCCGCCACTAAAAATTATGCAAGCAATGTCTTGGTCCCCATAGATGTACAATCATCGAAATTTCTCGACTGCATAACATTCTTTTATCATCGACTGGTTACTCGCCGTAGGAGATAAGAGCACTGGCAATGAAATAGGGGGGTGGCCTTCCTATACGTCTATGCCTATCGTACCCCTCAAGGAGTATAGCAGTATTGGTCGCTGTTCTCGTGACGACACTGGTTTCAGTACGTATCGATTGGCTGCTGACGTCAGCGGCGACTCCGCCAGCGACGCGCCGCCAATCGATATGCACCAGAACCAGTGTCGCTGCTAGCACATAGTGGCACTGTGCCGGTATCGTGATTTGTGGACCAACACTGGGAGGACACCAATGTTATCATAACCCATACATGAAGCGTGCAAGTTCCATGCAAATTTCATGCAAATCCCATGCTATTATCGGTTGAGGTTGCATGAAGTTTGCATGAAATTTGCATGAAGTTTGCATGATGCACGCAGGCTGGAAACTTGTTGCAAAATCCACGCCATCCACGGTTTTCTTACTCCCCAGGTTGTTTCAAAAGGACTTTTCTAAATTTTCAGACCTACGCAACGTTGCCCATGCTAGCCGTGCATATGCTCCTTGTGGGACTGGAATACTTTACCTACGAGTCAGACGAGTAGGTTACCCTTACCTCTTTATGTTGACCAGCTCAATAGAAAGCGCAGAATTTTTTTAGCTATCAATATTTTGAATTTCTAGGGTGATCAGCATTCGTGGTGACATTGTCACAGCCATGGTACACGAGCAAATGGGTAGGTGTACCTGGCCCTATAGGAAGTATTCCTGAAACTGCTGTTCCTTCATATTTTAGAGGATTTCATTTGTATTCTGTACCGATGCGCCACTGGCTGCTCTAGAGCCGATCTCAGGAAGGACAAGTTGAGGATTTCTGGTTCACAGATGAAGAAGGTATAAATGTGTCTCCTGAATCCCAGAAACTTCTGGAATAAGCTAGGCAGGCAAACAATGTTTCAGTTTCTCTCCATGGTTGACATACTATTCGAGGGAATGATGGAGAACGATGAGGAAATGGACAGCCATGACGAGATTGTCAATGTATCTGTCATAGCAGAGAGGCTATGGTTGCATAATGGCGAGGTACAGACATTGCGGCATTACGTTTACATTACATTACGCTACATTACATCACATTGCACTGCATAACATAACATAACATTGCATTGCATTATATTACATTACATTACATTACATTACATTACAGCATTACATTACATTACATTACACCACGCTACATTACATTACATTACATCGCACTATATTACATTACGCTACATTACATTACACTGCATACAATAACATTACATTACATTACATTACACTGCATAACATAACCTAACATTGCATTACATTACATTACAGCACTACATTACACTACATTACGCTTCATTACGTTACATTACACTTACATTACACTGCATAACATAACATTGCATTACATTACAGCATCACAATACATTACATTACACTATGTTGCATTGCATTAAATTACATAACACTATACTACATTACATTACATTTCGCTACATTATATTACACTGCATAGCCTAACACAACATTGCATTACATTACATTACATTACATTACATCGCATTACATTACATCGCGTTACATTGCACTGCATTACATTACATTGCATTACATTACATCACACAACATTACATTACATTACACCACACACTGCCGCTACACTCCACGCGTAGCATAGCACTTCGCGTCACTGTCGGCCAACGACTGCAATTTCGATGCCTATTGATTTTGGGCGGAGCATCACGGGCGGTGCGTCATCGACGATCGATACGTATTCAAATCAATGTCGTATACGCGACAACTGTGCACGGTGTTATACTTCACGTGGAATATGGCGGCGCACACAATGAAAATGTATTTGTATATAAAACTAAATTCTTATAGAAATTTGAATTTAAGAATTTGTGAATAATTTGTAAAATCTATGTGGTGAAACACGATGGATAAATTTTCCAGGTATCCATTCCCAAGTTCATCAGCAATATGCGACAATGCCTTGTGCAAGATCCGTTCCAGATAGATGACCTTTCTGTGGATACGGTACGCTAGCCCTCCTGAAATCGAGAATTCCTACGATTTCCTATATTTACCATCAATTTTTAGCCCTCCTCCTCACCGCGCAGGGTTACCTCTCTGGCTGGGACTCGAAGGAAAGTTACCGTATCTGGATGGCAAAGGTTCCAGTTGTTGTCCAAGGTGAGCGTGTGCCAGTGATCTGGGCTTGTAGTGAAGAGGCTCCTCGTTACAGGCTGTTTACAAAGACGTACATCTACGGATCTCATCGAACAGGACACAGTCGTCGATGTTGGTCGCTCCATGGAGGTAATGTCAACGATTCCAGGAAAATCGGGAACGATTCCAGATGTTTGGCATCATTGGGTTAACTTTTTACAGATGTCGTTCAATTATTGTGGACAGGGTCACATCATGTCCAGCGATGGTTCTGGGCCCTACGTACGGCTCAGTGATCCTCAGAGAGGTGTGTGTGTCAATATTTCATAGTTAATAGAACTGTAAACAACAAAAAATGGCATAGTAGTGTAATCTATGTAAAGTTCTGAGTTACTAATCAGATGAAAAAAAATCTCCAGAAGCTGATGATCACAACGGTGTGGGTATTTCCGTGCAATGCTTTCCGAGAACCCGTTTTCCAGCCTCATTTGTTACGGAGCATGTGGGCGGGGCCGGAAGTGCGGTCAAGATAGGAGCATGGAGTTTCTGAATAATGCACTTTCAGTGGCGCACTTTCTGAGGGATTTCGTATCCTTCGTGAGAATTCCTGAATATCCACTCCATAATAGAATAGATGGTGCGCTTAATGTGTGAACAACAAGGATGCGAGGTGCGAGTTTGGCTCCGCCCACAAGCTCCATAAATTTGAGGTGTGAAAAAGGGGTTCTTGGAGGCTCCATGCGGAATCGTATATATCACTATGATCAGGGACTCCTGGAGAGTCTTTTAATATAGAAGCCTCGAAAATAATTCTGAGATGGAACTGTGTTTTCAGCACTTATAAAACAGGTAAAAAAATAGGTGCAGTGAGGGAGGTGCAAAGAAGCCTTGCTATAAATGGAATCTCTCTCAGGTTAGCTAGCTGTAGCTCAGGATTTCCCTCTGTTTCAGGTACATCACACAAATATTAGTGTGGCATGTAAACAACTCTATCTGTGGAACAGCTCTGACGTCACTGTGTTCCTTCACTCGCCCAATCCTCCAACGCTCAGAGGATGTACTGGAATCCGATTCGCTCCCTTCAATGTCTCTTATGAGGTGTGTTGATGGAATTTAATGACGATATGGACCCCTCAAGGAAATTTACAATAAAAATACATATCTATAGGGTCTAGAGGAAGAGCTGGCAGCAGCTGGTCTCAGAACATGTCGATACGAAGCACCAAAACACGTCATCAATGTGAGTTTATGTCAACCGCAGTCTATAAAATCCGTCGGTAGAAGCGCGGACGTGCGCGTGCGTGCGCGTCGCGGTTGCATTGTAAGTTCATATATAGCTCGTCCACCTCTCTGCTGTTTGGGTTCAGTAGACCACAGGGCCTTTGAAACCGTTTCCAATGGCAACAGAATGTGAAAAAAAAACGTTGTATAATCACGAATTGTACTGAACAGCACTCATCCAAGGTGAAAACAGTTGAGAGGTAGACGAGTTCAACTGTCACGGTCCAGACGCTACGCGCACGCGCCGCTAAGCTCTCGATTCTACCGATGGAATTTTTAGACTATTAGTGCTCCCTGTACATAAAGTGTTATGAATGCCCATTTTTAGTTGGACGACTCGGAGACATCCATGCTTCCTGCAACGGATTTCTACCTTCAACCTGTACCCATAGTGAATAAAGAGAGCGATGTAAAGGTAGATCATAAGAATTCTTTCCGGCTTTAATGTCCGCCCAGTTGATTTTTTCAGGATCTCCTGGATAAACTTTGCCCTGCCTATAGGAAGGAATGGGAAGCAGCTCTGCAGCGGCTGCAGACCATCCCCAACGACGATTCCAGTTCTCCTTTGAGCAAAACTGACCTGCTGTACCTCCGTGGGAAAATCACTGCCGAATGAGTGTTCCTCTCCGTACCCCC
>JARK01001449.1:142343-194807 GCA_000688135.1 Ancylostoma ceylanicum | reverse complement strand
CCGGGGGGGGAGGGGAATAAACTGTTTGATATGAAAGAAAGGAGTAAAAATGGTGCATTATCAAGGTGGAGGTAACTGGCCAGGGAAAGAGGAGAGGGGCACTCACCTTCGTTAAAATAAACAGCAAATCTTCATCAGCACTGTTCTTTAGCTGCACTATATGTAGTTCCTTATGCCCTAACGAGAGCACTCTGCTCTGTGTTCACCAGACGTCTAGTTGTCTCAAGAGTGGATGCGTGGCTGCAGTTTTATACTTGGTCTACTCAAAATAGTTCGTACTGCGGCAACGATAGAAGCGTAAAAGGTAAATGTAAAAAAATGATGCGCTATCAACACAGTGTGCTATTGTCAGTGTTGTAAATGTGTGTTGTTGTAAACAAGGTGGTACGTAAAGATAGGGTAGAGTAATATGGAAGTTTTTGGCGTCCATTATGTGGAAACAGCAGCTGATTAGAAGTGGCCTCCTTTATCGCCTTTATCACATACGACCACACCGGCATAGAACTTGACTCTCATTTGATTTGCTCAGAGCGTCAGGGAATTGGGGCTAACACAGCTTAAACACGCCCTCTAACAGTCACATCGAGAGGTCCAAGCTTATTTTGTCGCTCCACAAACTGCGATCCCTCCTCGGAAGGTTGCTATTCGGGTGCAAGAATTGGCTTACCTGTCGGGAACTTGGGATGGCAGCTCAATCTGGACGAATCTCACAATAAGTGATGCAACCAGGTCCTGATTTCATAGAAGATAAGGCTGATATTATACATTCGACTGCCGTTAGAAGCACATTTCTGGACGGATATAAACTGTGCATGAAAATTTCGCCCATAGAAAATTTATTCGTGAAGGTCTGTATGACAAAATACTACGGATTAGACAACATTCGTGATCTTCTGTGCGTTCTTGGTCCGCTTATGGCCTGAAATGTGAATCTAACTGCCATGAGTATTATGACTAGACCAATACGATTTTGCAAAACTGCAACGAACTTACTTCTTGTCGTAGGCACAGGTGACTCTCGTCTTTCTTTCACCGGTACTCTTAACACGGAACAGTCTTCCCCAACATCCAAATCTTGTCGCTTTTGGGTTAGTAATCTAGAGTGATCACTTTGTAGTGGGAAAGAGCCGTTTAGGAATTCATTATGTTACCAGTGCCAATGCGGTAGGGTCCGATTTCAGTTCGTCAAACGCACGTTCCAGCACAGAGAGGACACTGCGATCCCAAGTTCTAAAGCATTAAAAAGCATAGATATAAAAAGAACTACGATAATTCTGGTGTGAAACAAAAGAAAACCTTTCGAAAATGAGTTTGCCATATCCCTTTCCGTCCAAATAGCCGCTGTTCTTCTCCTCCTCCGAAGCGGCCCGCTCAAACTCGCAGTCGTACACCTGAACCATGGACAACGGTTTTCCTGTTTTGAGAAAAAAAGTTGCTACTTTTCGTTTTTTCTTCCGCTCTATGAGAATATTTCTTACACATATGCTATTGTGTACCAAAAATCGGCGGCTGTAGTAAGTTCATCCTCACGCTCAAATCATCTGATGGCGGCAGTGATCACCGCGTCGAGTAATTTCACAATTTGGGCTGGCCAGTCATTACAGTGACGGTGGCCAAGCAACCGCGACAACAGCGCCGCAGAGGGTTGTCCGAAGCAACCTGCTAGCAAATGTGACTCGACATAAATTTGATTCGGTTGCCTCATATGGTATCTAGATCCATATGGCCAAGCGAATGGGCGGTGCCGCGGCGCAGCGTGGTACTCGGGTTGTTTGCTGCTGGCAGAAGCAGACAGCCAGAGCCGGAAGCGGGACTGTTGGCAGGAGTGTGGGGAGAGGTAACGGGAATCAACAGCGCATCGACTTTCCTCTGTGTCTCTCGGCATCGTTCGACCGGCCTCTTGTCGGTTAGTCGCAACAAGCAATGTTACCTGTCCGGCAGACAAGTATACTGTATTCACAAGTTCATTCACAAGTAAAGTCTAAAGCGCGAAACACTACTCTCTCTCTCAATACCTCTTTTCTATCTTCGCATTTTCACTCTTACCTAGAGTAGTTTTGACAATTAGTTAGTAAAGCGAATGTGTTAGCGAACCAGCAAAGCAACCCTGTTAGATAGAAGATAAAACCGAACTGGGAATAATTTGCATGTTACGATGAGAAGAGTAGGTTATTCCAGAATACACCATGGCAATTCGTCTTTGATCTGCGTGGAAGTGCGTAAAACCTTGGTGGCTCCACGACCGTTCGAGAATATGACGTCGATTCTTATTCATAGCTTATACAATGTCTAGTTGACGAAGGCGTATGCATGCACTAAGAACAAACTGTTATATGGACTCACCATTTCCGGCAGTCCCTTGGAAATACGAAGTTTATTGTGTCCTCTGTCAAAAAGGTTTCTGAATTGGCGGTCCACCCAACATTTTTCCGGATTGTCTGGAAGAAGATTCTGTGAGATGTTGCTACTGCATTGCACACAAACAAATGAGTTAGCTCACCAATCACATCTTCTGCCGCTTCCATGACACCAACGCTGACCAGCTTAAAATGAAGATATACCACAATTGGCGCAAGGAAATTATTTTCCAGTGACAATACTTCCATCTCGACTCAGTTTCATTTCTACTCTTAACATAGACTCGCAACAGCAACGCAAAGCTGCTGCGACGTGTTTCCAACGCAGTCATGCGTTCGTTCTGACACGACCTGACGTGTACGGCAAGGGTCCCTACAGGTCCAAACCGTGATTCGCCTTCCTAACTTGTTTGGAAGCCGGTGGTATGTGTTAGAACGTGTCAGAATGAACTTGTCGAGGCCGCATTTTCGACAGGTGGTTGCGTTGCGGTGAAGAGCCAAAACTGAAGCGAGATGGCTGCAGCTGCATTTGACAACGTACCGTTACCAGGAGAGCAAGAGCGAGTTTCATGCTGAGAATGATGGATGTGAGTCCGTGCTGTCGTTGCCTATACGGCTGTTATATATCCGCAACGTTTAGAAATCTAGACCTATTCTATGAAAAGAAAGTACAGTGTTGTACATTATACTATACTGGTGGAAAGTGTTCGATGGTTTCACTTGAATACATATCCCAAGAATGCACTCATGTTTATTTACTATGCTTACTTAATTGCCCAGACAGTCGATAAATGTGTTTTGATTGGGAATAAAAGGTGTCGGCCATGTCGGCAACGCACTTGAAAAATTCGGCCATCTAAATGCACTTAAAGAATTATGCTCTACTCTTGTTTACCTATGCTTTCTTTGTTAGTGCCGACGATTATGAAATAACATAATTTTGCAAAATTTGCAAATGTTGGAAGTAGCGTCTGTATTATTAGGAAAAAGACTCATGCATATCCAAAATTTTGGTGCGGCTGCAGCAGGAAAATTAAGGAAGAATGACAAAAAAAAAACAAAGTAGACGAGAGATGTAAGTTATACAGCTGTGGATTGACTAAATCTGTTGAAAAGAGCGTATACCATGCGCTCTTCAGCGTATGGAATCAGATTTTGAAAATATGCTAAACTAGGTTCAATATTTCATGAAGCCACCTTCTGAGAGACAAGAAAAGGCGAAAGGAAAGACAGGTGCAGGAACTCTGATGAGCAATGAGAAACCGGTCTATGTTCCAAACCTTATGTTAAAGTCAAGCTTCTTTGCAATGTCTTTCACTGTATGTTAATCATGTCAATTAGTAACCTGGTTGCTCGTGCATTCGGCTATGTGTGAAAACATTTCAACAAGTTCATGTACTCGACTTCCACTGCTTGGGAAAATAAAAGGATTTGTGTATTTATTCTTCCATATCAGTAGGGTGGTATTCTTTTCATTCACTATTCAAATTGTTTTTACCGGTGTTTGAAGTTCCTTGAATTATCACAACTACTTTCTTCTCTCTTTACAAATATTATAACGCCATTAACATTTTAAGATGTGCAGCTACCGATATGGAAGAAGAGTCAATAGAAGTGAAGTGTGAAAAGATGGGACGTGTTTTTGAGTCCATCAACGTGGAGCATTTGATCTCGATTCCGCGGAACCCAATGAAAGCGTTGCAAAGAAGAATTCAAGCTATGAGAGGAGCTCTCTCCAAGTACCGTATGTTTTTACAATTCACAAACGTTGAAAAGCAGTTTCGTGCGGCTACGAAACTTTTGCATTAACGAGAAAAATCGCCACAGCTCTGCAGTCAGCTCAACGACGGCTAAAGCATACCATCCTTGACATCGGCATTTCCAAAAAGACCAGTGAAACAGTGATCAGACGCAGAACAGGTCTCAGAGATTGGGTTCACTCGGCTCCTTGAAGGAAGTAGATCTGTAACAGGAAGTTCATCAGTCGAATGCAAGATCCTTGGGCTCTAATAGCTATTAGTTTTAGCCAGATGACATTAGATATCAAGGCAGGCGCTGAACGAGGTGCTCGACGATATAGCAAAGTTTGGAGGAAGCAGAGCCAAGATTATAATGTCAAACTGAGTCAGTCCAATGTATGGAGATGCTAAAAAACAAGTAGCTGTACCTCGTTCTCTATCGTATGGAGTATAATCCTGCAGATCGACAAGAACGAATATCTCCAACATCTCCTGCTGTTCGACTTTGGTCGTGAATCATATACAGCTCAAGATGTCAGGGACACTAACGACATAGAGATGAAACTGGTGCTGAAGAAGCAGTTAAGAAGTGGTTGTCTATTTCAGAAAGATTAATTTCTCCTGGAAGATGCTCATTATTGTGAACGCGATGTTTGTAGTGCAGCGAAACGATCGTTCGCCATGGTTTGCTTTAGAGATTGAAAAAAATCACTGCGAATTTTGATGCTGAGGAGGACCCATATTGAACCGGTCCATTCTTGAAATACCCATCCAAGGACTTAGGAGGGGTGACCTTTCCTGCGAGAACGTGTGACTCCAGGCAGATTTCAATTTCTTTGGCTTGTAGTGGCATGTCGATGTATTCTATATGTTGTCAATTCTGTCATTACGTGCTTTGTGTACTGAGACTTCACAAAACGTTGAACTTATCGGCTTTGACCGCTTTGGTACACGCCACGCATTCAGTTTCAATTCAGAATCGTAGAGTGGGTATCTGCCTATACCTGTGATGATCTGAGAGTTCAGCAAGTGTAAAAGTCAGTGCTCCATCCTTCCAGACAGACTTGGTAAAAATTTACAGATCCTGAAAGAAGACCCGTGAGGCCCGTAACGGAAATATTTTTGAAAATGATTATTAATAATGTCCTGGAGCCATCCGACAGCGTTCAAACAAAAGTGGGCACAAGTTGTACTGTTGACAAAGCCAATCACTGCCCTCAATATTTGGGAAAAAAGAGGATGTGCGTGTGCCACACTACATACAAAGTTGTAAGCGAGTTGGATTGCCTACCACACCATTAGTTTTTCAAATACATCAGCTGCACTCTCCTATGTACAAAAAAAGCCAACATTCATGTTAGCAACAAGAAATAACCAGCTATGCTTTCCCTGGGAGGGATCCTTTGGGGTAAACAGTTCGGGTCCCAATTCACGAAATACCGTCAGTCTCGGGTAAAAATTCATAAAATCCCCATAAATATTAATAAATGCTGGGGAATGCTAGATTAGGTACTCAGTGCCGTGGTGAAACTGTCCTCACTGAACCGTCTGGGGGACATCTGAGATGTGAAGTTAAGAGAACAAACACATATGCTCCTGAAGTTATGAGCTTCAAATTCTGTCGATCAATCCCTTGGAATACCTTCCCTGCAGCAAGTGTAAGCTGAAAGTAAGTCTTTCTCACCTAAAATCAAGCTAAATCTTCAGAAATTAGGATTCGTTGTGAGGTGCAGACTTCCGTCATGCCCCAGACCACGTCCGAGTGCCGCATCGGCACCCTCTTGACATTGCATGTTCTCTCTTCATTTTCTGACGTGCCGCAGTGAATTCAAGTGGTGTATGTATGTATGTACATTTATCATATAGTAAATCCATGTGAAGATAAAACAAGAAACAAAAACAAATTGGAAGACAAAGTCTAAATAACCTAGGTAAGATAGATACCTACTAGAGTATAAAATTGATTAAAATGGACTCATAGGACTACTGCAACTTACCTAACATGTGCATAAATAAACATGATCATGTATGCGTGTATGTTGGTCGTGCTGGGAGCAGTAGAGCCACCGGCTGCCCTGAGGTCATTGCTGCCAAGAAACGGGGGTCCAGAATGAAGACACATGGTTAATAGTAGAAAGTTACCGGCATCATTCTCGAAATATGCGGGCAGCGACCTCACGTCACGGCAGCAGCGGATGGCTGCCAACTTTCATGACTTTGAAACCTGTTCAGGCCCAGATGTGTCAGGATCGCAGGTCACGAACGGTATTAAGAAAATTTGAACTCCTGCATGATGGAGGTGGTCCTGGAACAAAAAACGCTGTTGTCATTTTGGGGTGTAACTCCATGTTGAGCACTTATCCATTCTCAGACTGCTCTTGCTCACCATCGATGTAAATGGTTAACCTAGAATTTTTTTTGTCTAACGCAAGAACGCGAATTTCCGTTTATGCTTGCAATAACAGTTTCATTTGCAGTTAGTTCAACTGGGATAGAGATTTTCACTGCAAATCGAATTCTTCCCTTCCAGTCAAAAAGATAGCTTGATTTACTCAGTTGGAAGTGCTCCTATATCTGTTTGACCACCTGTAACTTTGGCAACGTATGGATTTGGTCATAAAAGCGTCCAAATGCAATCTTGCTTGCTATTTGTTCCTTGTTCTTGTCTTTCTGTGCTGGCTTTCCTTTTTAGAGTTGCAAAACTTCCAAAATGTATGTGAGTGTTCGCTATGCCACGGCTTAGACGGCCACCTTTTTTTAGAACTTTCGAGAAAACGGTGCAGAGACGTAACATCAAAGTCTGGTGGTCGTCCTTAATTATAAAATCTGGTGCTCCTCTTTGTATAAAGAATAAAGTGTGACGTCTATGTACCTTGAGTTCTAAAGGGCGTTGTGGTGTTTATCGACGCGTTTACGCAGAGCCGCAAGGTCTCGCCAACGTATTTCTGTCCATATCTTCAATGCATAAACAAGTACGGAGCTCCTCTTAACTCGTAGATTTTCTAGTCCACGAAATATCGTGTAATGTGCGGTCTCACATTTCTCCTCATACTGTCGTGACGACGTCAAAACATCCTTAGGATTAGGCGGGGGTTTGAATACCAGCCGAATAGGAAGAGAGGAACTTCAGACAACTCTTTTAGTTTCCCTCAATTTGCAGCCATCCACAAAAGGTGGCATCATTGGTACCCCATCCGATGACGAAGGCGTGTACCATATCGTGATAACATCCTCGCTGAATAAATTTTATGAACAGATTCAAAAGCGGCGTGCAACTGCACCATTCCGATTGCGTTCGCTTCATGATGAAAGCCGGTCTTGTCCTTTTCATCATGGTATGTTAACGAATATGTAAAGCCTAGCTCACCTCTACCAGATGCTCTGTTTCAGCTGGTTATCTTTGCTGTCCTAGAGGCCAAAGTTGGAGTGGTTGGTAAGTGCTATGTATCGCAACAAAAGCAGTGTTCCATAGATATGGCCGTCTTTCAGAGAATGCCGATAAGTGTAGAGTTGCCCACAATTTTAGACAAGTTTTTGACGATGGCCACAATAAACTCCGCATGGAGATGGGATTGCCAGAAATGGTAAGTCTAATACTTTCCGGAATCGTTTCCACCTTCCGTCGGGTAATATGGAAGCAGTGCTTGTACACGTCTTACTGGTTGCGGGTTTTCCGACTTACTGGTTGATCGATATGATCTAACGGCAACACAAAGGGGAATATTTGAGCTACAGAGTAATATGCGTTATGCGGAGCATAACAGCGCTCATCTAAAATGGAAGAACGCATTACCTACAGATTTAGTTCTAATGGTCTACACAGAATAGATGTCAATGTTGCAACTATTTAATACTACGTACATACTGTGAGCGTCGATGACGATGCGTTTTTCGCGGACACGTGAAGCACGCAACGCTGCCGCGCCGCTCGCGCTGGAATTGCCGTCGAGGAGGCAAACCAGGGCTTTTTTAATAGTTCTTCATCAACATTCACGTTACTTATCAAGAACATCCAATAGTTTGCTGTCGCGGCGGTGATTCTAGCGCGGACGGTTCGGTCGTGCCCCGTGCTTCCCAAGTCCGCGACAAGCACCACCATTGACTAACAATACTTTCTAAATTTATCCTTTTCTTACTAATTTCTTTTGTTGGTCTACTGATGAGCCTCAAGAGGACCGGCCACTAAAAAATGGCTCGTCTAGACAGAGGAGAAACGAACCATTCGTACTAACCACTTTTCAATTTACTAACTTTGACGTTTTATTTCACTGCGTATACGTACAGTCGTCAGAATGCGCATAAGTTTTCCCCCATTATCTTTTACATAAACGTGCGTATGCTCACGTGAATTGAAACAAAAAAAGACAAGAAAAGATAACTACAGTGGGCGTCGATGGCGGTGACCCTTCTGCGGCCTCGAAAAGCACGCGGCACGACCGCACCGCTCACGCTAGTCGCCGCAGTGGCATATCTGGGTTTTCTTGACAGTTGGTCATCACATTCGATGGTAACTAATAAGAAAACTAACTAACTATCAAGAAAGCCCTATAATTTGATGTCCTCGACAGGCGACACACTCGAGCGGCGCGGTCGCGTCGCGTGCTTTTCGAGGCCGCAGACGGGTCACCGTCATCGGCGCTCACTGTACGTAAGGCATAAAGATGACAGCAAGAGCTCATTTGATGAAATCATGACTCTACATGGATTTCATAGGTATTGACTAATATTGTGCGCATGAACTTACTTTTTTTTGAGGATTACTGTCACTCTTTAGATCTACGACTGCGAATTTGAGCAGGCCGCTGCAAAAGAAGAGGAGCAGCCTGGTTATGCGGAGAAAAATAACTATGGCAAACTTACATTTACAAGGTTAGCATGACAGCTTCTTAATCATTTCTGTATACTGTTCACTTATCTGTAAACCAACCAATATCATGTTTTATTTTGAAAAAGTGGACAGTTGTGTCCTTCAGAACGTGGGAAACCAGCGTTGTAGAGGAACTGATCCGTGCTTTCCAGGAAATGAGAAAGGATGGAGAAGCCGTGAGGGTGGTAGGTTATTCCTAACACTTTCAAGAATGGAATTTTCATCAATCCCACACAATAAATTGACTATTTCGGATGGCCAACCCAGACGCGACACGATTCGGATGCTGGGGAACACTCGGACGTGATCGTCAAACGAAGGAACGTAAAGCTATAGTCATCTGCATCTATGATAAGAAGTACGGTTTCTTAGGATTATAAGAATAGTGGTATTCAAAACGAAAAGTCAAATTTCAGGCCGGAATAGATGACCGCAAGACGACAATTCCATATCGTCCCGACCCCTATGAGGATCGTCAGTGTTTTCCCAATAAAGACTTACCAAGGAATGACTTCTACTAGAGTAACTGCACAAGTATCTTCCAATCCAAAAGTCCCTGCACTGCAATGGGAATTTGGTATATAAAATGTGGAAGTTCACTTCATTATGAACTGTAAAAATTGTCCCAAGAAAGCTCAAGCTCCGGTGATAACGCGAGAACTTTTGTTCATTGTTGGCTCTTGATCTTCATCAAAGGCACCATCCCACCTCAGAATAGTTTTCTGAGATATTCAGATCAGAAGAATCTCTATTAGCTGCTGATCACAATGGTATAGGTGATCCCATGCAAAACTGCAGAGCAACCCCTTTTCCAACCGTAATTCTTGGGAGATTGTGGGCGGGGACACAGCTGGAGGACGAGATTTCTGAATGATGCAATAACTGGAGCGTACCTCCTGAGGAAATTCGCGGTTCTCATGGGAGATACTCATTGTCTACTCTTTAATAGGATAGGAAGTGCGTTCCATGTATGACTAGCAGGGAGTGCATGGTACGGGATGCCCCATAGTTCCGCCTTGGCCCCGCCCACATTCTCCACGAAGTTGGGGCTTTGAAACAGGTTTTTTGGCCGTTTTGTATGGAATCACGTATACTATTGTGATCAGGAGCTCCTGGAGATTCTTTTTGTGCAAAAATCTCAAAAACGATTTCATATTGAGGTAATGCACATCAGTGCGAGACCAGCCCTTCACAGAAGATGTCCGTGCTTCGGATTCCACTCGATTTCCGTTTCAGTATGTTTGTACGAACAATCTCTGCATTTCACTACCAAGACTTTTTACCAGAACTAAGATCCCGGAGTCGTCCTAACCCATAAAAACTGAGCAAGCATAAGTGCATAACAATGCAATTGTGTACCATGAGCTATGCGAGAGCGCGTCGGAAACCTAAAAAATACACAAATGACAGGTAATTTGAACCCCCAGCGCATGTTCTCATGCAGCACCACAGCAAATACAACATATTGTTCCAACACATGAGTTTGTCAATACACAATAAATATTGAAGATGGATCATCCGTGATTATCTACGTGAAAAAAATCGATCAATCCATGCACAGCCGGCGCATTGCATCGCTAACTCTACTGCCATGCACCTCGCCACTCATTTGGTCCTCATCAAATTTTTTTTTTGTTTTCTTAACCAGTCTTCATGAAAAATCCTGTGCAAACCGATGCGTGCGTCTGACGCGCGGCTGACGCACATCTCTATTGTAACACAAATTGCCCTATAGCTGCCGAATTGCAAACAATTAGCTGGTAAGATGTGGCTTTCTAGTAGTGGTTTTTTTTTCTAAAAGGCAGCCGAGTTAGCAAATTATAGCATTCTATTCCGTGCACTTTACATCTTGTCTCTATTGTTCGATTGCAAACAAACACATCTTAACATTTCCTCCCATGAAAAAGCACTTAGAAACAGATGCTTCTCAGCAATGAATCTGCTAGATTGCTTATTTCGCCTCTACTGCTGTCACGTGTGCTGTGGAGATTTTCTTGGAGAGTAAATGGTCATTTTGAAGGAATTTCTCCGGTTTTCTCAATGTTACCTGTGATTTTCCGAGCAAAGTGCACTTATACTGGTGTAGGTTAGTGAGTGCGTCTGGGGCCTTGACTGCAATTGCGACTGTGGCGCGGTATCGGCCGGATGACCAGCTAGTTCGATCCAATTTCTACACTTTCTTCTGTAAGTGATTTTTCTCAGTAAATTCTCCTCCCAGACGCATACTGCGGCGTTATCCCATCTATCGAGCCAGTGAGTCAGCCGGCTAACACCGCGCCGCAGCCGTGATTGCACACAAAGTCACAGACGCACTCAATAAACTAACCGACTATACACACAGTGGGCATCGATAGCGGTGGCCTTTCCACGGCCTCGAAAAGCACGCGGCGCGACCGCGCTGCTTGAGCAGAACTCCTCTCCAATTCAACAAACTAAGGGGTTTTCTTGATCATTAGCTTTCTCATCAGTTAACATCAAGTGCGACGAACAACGATCAAGAGAACCCAGATTCGCAACTGTGGCGATGATTCCATTGTGAGCGGCACGGTCGCGCCGCGTGCTTTTCGAGGCCGCGGAAAGGCCAGGGATATGAAACAGTGGCATAATTTACCAGTAAGCAGCGAAAAATATAAGGATTTGAAGATAGCCCAATAGAGTCTCTCGTATTTTCTGTGAGTAATTTCAAAGCGTATGTATTATATATAGTGCGAGAAACGAAACGTAGTCCAAGGACATTAGTGTAACAGTGATAACGCAGGGTTCTCCAAAATTGTCACTACGACGCGTCATAATGACAAATATGAAACACCCTGCGTTTAGTACGGGGGAAGTCCAAGTTGCAAATTTACGCACAAATACTCGGCCATCACATATCTCTATATACCTTTTTCTTCTTCAAGCGAATTCCGCTATCATAAGCTTGTCACGTTTCCCAAAGACGTCACGGCTCGTGATATTAGCTTCTTCAATCGCTTCGCCCTTGTGAGCCAACGAAGCGTCAATTAACACTCCCTGGAAAACAATGTGGATAGGCGGGATCTGTTGCTATGGTGTTTCTTTCTTTATATTGAATTGCATGCAATCTATGTAATGCGTAGAAAAGCCGGACTGCATCTACTCTCTTGAGAAGCAGATTTGCTGGGGGTGTAAGTTGACGTATCGTTGTACTTTTACATCAGGAAAAGCACACGGTTCTGGAACTTGCTTTCTCTCCTGGGTTTTATTGATACGCAACACCGTAAATTTTGAACCGTATCGCAAATTACGTAAAACATGCATCAACTTCACCGTTCACACCTCGTATTGATTAGTGGCTTTGTTTGATCACCGGCTGACCTTTCGATGATGAGACCGCGCGCGCGCGCGCCTGGCACTAGCAGTGACTCACAAGGCTTCTTATTCAAAGGCTTAGTCATGGTTTTCTCAGTTAAAACATTCGCGATATTGATTGCTTTCATTCTCCTGGGCAAGCTCTCCTCCTTTTCCCTACTTAGATAATAAATTTTGCTGATTTCGTCTACAACTCGTCTAATCTCTGCGTGAGAATGGAAGAGAATAAGGATCAAAATGACGTAGTCTGACTGTCTCTCGTCTATCCATAGTCGCAGTCATCCTAATTCGCTTTTAGTTCCTCCACTGACACAGACTCGCAACCGCGACGCTCTACCGCAGCGTTGCGGTTTCGTTACGGTGACCCGATGGTTCTTACACGTTTTGACGTGTAACGCATAAATTCCAATGAGACGTACCGGTCATATTCGGGTAATAACATGTTAGGATTCATATGACTCCTGTAGGAACGCGTCGAAACCATGCATACTGTCTGTTTCAGAAATCTTGCCACTTGGCAGGGTTCCAAGATGAGGTACGTCTCGCCAGTTGTTATAAGCGAGACATGTTTTGGCACGTTTCCAGTTACTGACAGCGCTGAATTTCCAAGATTTGACGTGTCTTCTCTAGCTACAGACAAAACATTGAATTGCTCTCATTTTTGAAACAGATAGTATGTTGTCATCTGCAGACGTGCACGCCATGCACTCTCAAATGCAGCACCCGCCAAAATCTATGTCTGAGATTTTGCAGGATTCTGCGGTTTCGACAAGCGTGCAACACATATCCAGTAGTGAAGTATTAGGTCGTCAAGTATGAAATGTCTGATTTTTTGAGAGGTCACTTTGACACCTGGTATCTTCGGGGTTTCTTCAGGTCCACTCTCATCCTTCTTTCCATTATTAAGGTACATTCTCCCTCTCTCAAAATCACCTCTTTGATTTTTGATCAACTTCAAAATTTTTGTCTGAGAGGAACTTTTGTGAAACTACTCAAAGACAAAAAATCGTATCACTTCGGAATATGGGTTCCATCGCGGAGCCTGCAAAGCAAGAACAACTCGAAATACCCAAGAAATGTTTAGAAAGGGAGTGGCTAATAAAGGAACGGGAAACCTGTGTTTCGAGAAATTTCCTCCCATTGATATAATCCTACAAAGTGAGCGTTGTGACGAACCTGGATTGAGATGAGCTGGAAGCTGTGGCTTGAGCGGATAGGAGTCAAACTATGCCTGTATATGCAGCAAGGTTTGGCGTTCGTAACCCTTTATTACTCAGGTGTTCAAGGCGATACGACAAGGTAAAGTGGCTCGTTGAACGAATTTTTCACAGTTTGATCCCCAAAAATTGGTGCCATTTTTTGACCATTTTTTTGCGAAACCGCGCTGCGCACACAAGGGGAGTGAGGAAGGGAACCTTTCTGCCATTCGTTGCACTGGTCGAACCTTGCTCTACTTGACCACAACTTCTCCCAAGTATTAGTCCTTTTCTTGGTAGAGAAAATTTTCCACTTTCAACATGATGTTAGAAATGCCCTTCGCCAACTTATCGCCTCCTACTTCCCAGGCTTCCAAGCTATTGGCGCAACCATGCTACCGCTTAGATGGCAAGGCTGTGCCGGTAGCATAGGGACATATTTGGATTGCTCGTACCTCATCTTGTTGGAGAAACATTACTCGAAACTGTCCCATTCAAAATCAGACATTTCATACTTGACGACCTAATATTATACCGTCTATCCGAAACAATAGGGTCATAGGGCCGCCGACGCGGTCGGGGATCCAGAAGCGGCGCGGTTGTGACGTGGGCGTCCTGGCAGCGTACAGCATACGTCACAGCCGCTCCGCCTCTGAATCCCCGACCGCGTCGGCGGCCCCGCCGTTCCAGATAGACGGTATGTAATATAGGGCATTCAGAGAGGAGTGAGTGTTGGTGCATTCACCGAGCGGAGGCAAGCAGTGCGGTTGTGTACTATCACGCATGCCTGATATGGATCGAAAACAAACGCACTTCAGTCCATGATCCCTCTATATATGTACCAACACTCACTACCGGTTGAATTGGCTGTACGAAAGACGCATGAATGGCAAGAAATAGGGGGGTGGCTTTTCATACGTCTGAACGTTCGCCCCATGGAAGTTTGTGGGTCCCACCGTGAAGGCGCGCCTAGAAGTTACCGAGCTTGCGTCAGCTGGAGCATCGTCATAGTGCGAGCACATGTGACGATAAGCCAGTTGATTTCATTATTGCGGTTCGAGTTTCTTCGCAAGTAAGCCACCATTCCTTTTTGTCGTTTAAGATTCACTTCAACATGCTACTTTAATTCATAGTCGCCGGTCTAAAGCAGTGGTGTCTGTAAAGGTAAGGGCTGTTTTTAAAAAATCAGTTATCCCTGAGCAGTGCAGGGCTGTGGAATGCCAATTTTTCCTGGATAATAATAGAGGAATACGACAGTTTCTGAATTCCTGGGAAAAACGTGTGTTTTCTAAGCATCTCTTTCTAGATGCAAGCAAAAGCTGTATGTAGAGACTATTCGAACACATCTCGTATCTGTGGCAAAATGCCAATTCGGCAACATTCGCCTCGGGACCTCTTCATGTTTGAACGCTACGGACCTTTAAGATATAACATGTTAGGGCTGCTTGACATGTTTTGGGCAAGCATTAAGCTGGCGAAAGGAGTGTATTGCTTCATTTTTTTTTCATTTTCTGGGTAAATCCACACTAGCTGCTCAGTAATCTGATCAAAATGACGAATTTGCCGATCAATAATCGGCTAAACTCGCACACTCCTCTCATTTGCATGCGTTCACACGCAGCGCTCGGCGAGTTCCATGTGCTAAGCCTGGTCGATTTGCCTCCTATGGGCTCCGCCCTCGCCGCAGCCTCATAGCATTCCTCGACGAACGCCTTGTTTACGAACGCTTCCAGAAAAATAGTCGATTTCCACAGTGAATTAAAGTATTAGCACAGCGTCTTATACACTGATTGCTGCCTGGTTTATAGCCCATTTCCTTTTCCTTGGGCTTCAGGGCTAATCCAAACAGCTCTTCCTGTCAGACTTGTTTTATCCTGGAATCTCTCCAGTTTATCAGAGATCTTCTATTCAAGCAAAACCCATCTTACAGTAGCATTCAAGTCATTTTATATTTTTAGTTGATCACGGATGGTTGTTCATGCGCTTGCTAGATTGTTGAATGCTAGAGAAGATGGCCTGAGATTATTTCTATGTGTTCTAGCAGGTATAGTTTCTGTTACAGCACTTTCTACATCTGAAACAGCGCACGTCTCAGTTGTTAATATGGTCTCACCTTTGGCGCGCACAGTGCGCAGGGGATCCTCTTGGGACCCACATGCGTCTATTGCGCACATTGGCTCAAAATTCATTACGGGACCCATATGCATATGATTCCTGTGATTTCTAGACGATTTTCGAAGTAATTGCATTATATTAATTTGCTTCTCAATTGCAGGATATCCATTAGCTATATTTCATCGGAATGTATTGCATACAAAGCCAGCACATGTTCAACATATGTTTTTCGTGGTTGCCGGATTAACATTGCACATATTTAACTGTGGTGAGTGTTTGTATCTTTTTTTTTCATAAATATCTGAGTTCCTCTATTGAAATAGGGTAAAAATATGAACAGTTTTCGCTACACTTCTTAGATACTTCTTATTCCCTTGAGATGGACAACGCTGTACTCAGTTTCCTCAGCGTTTTTTTTTTATCTGACTAGATTCTTTCGTTTCAAAGGACTTAGATTTCAGTGTACTCATTATGTGGCACTTTTCGCTGTAAATTTACCATGATGAACAACTTGCACATACATTGGGCGTCGATGGCCTTTCCGCGGCGTCGAAAAGCACGCAGTGCGGCCGCGCCGCTCGCGATGGAATCGTCGCCGCAGTGGCTAATCTTGGTTTTCTTGATAGTTGTTCATCATATTTGATGTTAACTAATCAGAAAACTAACTATCAACGAAACCTCATAGTTTGTTGTTCCGGAGATGATTCCTGCTCGAGCAGCGCAGTCGCGCCGCGTGCTTTTCGAGGCCGCGCAAAGACCACCGCCATCGATTCCCACTGTAGCTGTTCTTTGTGACTGTAAAATGAAACTGTGGTAACTTTGCGATTAGAGCACGATATTATGCTGAGGTTCGCTTTTTTTGCATTACCTCCATTCTATTCACAAGCGCTTTCTACAGCAGTTATGCTCACATTATTTTTCAATATATTTCAAAGGCTCTTTTGAAAATATTTCAAAAAATGGGTACCCAGTGAGTTTCCTTTTTGGGGGTTTGAAATTGGTGAAGTGTTGAACCTTTTCAAATTTCTCCAACCTCGTCGCAGTCTCCCGGCTATTCCTGTCGTCATTTACACTCTCCGAGACGCACATGCTGTATAACCACATATCAGCCAATCATGGCAGTGCAGAGAGGAAGGACACGCCCCCATTTCTCTGTCTGCGCTCTCAAACCTGCGGCTAAACATTATTCCACGCAGAAGTGATTGCACATTTCATGATCTATCTGAAATATATTAAAACTGAGTCCTACGACAATGTATTGCTGTCCACGATGAGGTTTTTAGAAGAAAGCCATCTCGCAGAATCGAACTTTGTTTCTTTTTTCGCTTTATCGCATGTAATTAGATTAGTTTCCATCATAACGTTTTTTTCTCGTAATGTGATTAGGTTTTCACAACCGTTCTCTGCACTCTACATGCTATTCCTTGATGTGTTTGCAAATTCCATCATGAAATTCTATACGCTCTTAAAAACCCACATGTGAGAAGTGTATAAATGCGTCCGCATACGCAGGTGTTTTTGCATGCATTATTAATTTGTTCGATCCTATTTCCGTTCGAAAGTGCAAATTCCGGTTTCAATTTTGCTTAGAATTGCATAGAATAGACGTACATGAATTCCTAAAACTACGCAGTTTAGATATTTCATTAGGACAAGCGCAATTAGAGACAGTTGACGTGGTCATCGTCTGGGCCATTCTGTCATTGTTATTTATATGCATTCTCGCGCATAGGTGGAATAGGGTGAGTATCGTGCTCACCCCACCTTNACTTTAAAATTCTTGTCTGAGAAGAACTTCTGTAAAACTACTCAAAGACAAAAAATAGTATCATTTTGGAATATGGGTTCCATCGCNGTTTAGAAAGGGAGTGGCTAATAAAGGAACGGGAAACCTGTGTTTCGAGAAATTTCCTCCCATTGATATAATCCTACAAAGTGAGCGTTGTGACGAACCTGGATTGAGATGAGCTGGAAGCTGTGGCTTGAGCGGATAGGAGTCAAACTATGCCTGTATATGCAGCAAGGTTTGGCGTTCGTAACCCTTTATTACTCAGGTGTTCAAGGCGATACGACAAGGTAAAGTGGCTCGTTGAACGAATTTTTCACAGTTTGATCCCCAAAAATTGGTGCCATTTTTTGACCATTTTTTTGCGAAACCGCGCTGCGCACACAAGGGGAGTGAGGAAGGGAACCTTTCTGCCATTCGTTGCACTGGTCGAACCTTGCTCTACTTGACCACAACTTCTCCCAAGTATTAGTCCTTTTCTTGGTNGTGCCATTTTTTGACCATTTTTTGCAAAACTGCGCTGCGTAAACCAGGGGAGCAAGGAGAGGAGTCCACCTGCCATTCATTGCACTGGCCAAACCTTGCTGTACTTGTCCACAACTTCTCCCATGGGTTAGTCCAGTTCTTGGTAGAGAAAATGTTCCACTTTCAACATGATGTTGGAAATGCCATTCACCAACTTATCGCCACCTGCTCCCTAGGCTTCCAAGCTGTTGGCGCAGCCATGCTACCGCCAAGATGGCAAGGATGTGCCGGTAGCATAGGGACATATTTGGATTGCTCGTGCCTCATCTTGTTGGAGAAACATTACTCGAAACTGTCCCATTCAAAATCAGACATTTCATACTTGACGACCTAATAGAAACTACGTGTGTTCAATTCCTTAATATTCTTCCAGGAACTTGTTCATGTCACCCTCTCTTGACCAAAATGTTTACCTTTTCAATCCATACTTAGGCATGCTTGAACAAATAACTGGTAACAACAGTAACAACAGTAACCAGTAGTTAAACAATAACCTATGTATCCTCATAGGTCATTTTTGGCTCAGAGGAAATGAAAGTATGCTGCACTGATTTGTTTCTGAAGAGTTGTTACAAACAATAGGCTAATAGATAAAAAAGTAAATAAATAAACGAATAAACAAGTAAATAAATAAATAAATCAATAAATAAATAAGCAAATAAACAAATATATAAATGCTGGATGAGCCCTGACGCCATGATTTCACTTCTCGTTCCAGAAAGTTTCTGTGCTTGTAATGATTTATTAAATATTTGGGCGTGTAGTAAGTGCAGCGAATAAACCTATGAATGAGTAAACAAGTAAATAAAAACCATTAAAAAGGAAACAAAAGTTCTGCAACTTGACAGGTGGTGATAGGAGGAGGAAGGAGAAAGGGGGAGGGGTCATTGGAAGGTTTTTTTGCTTCGCGCTTGTCCTCACTGACAAAATTCCTCATCATGAACGAGGGTAAGCCGTCCAGGAAAAAGAGAGCTTCTAATTCACGCTGAGGGACTTGTGATGGATGCCAACTGATCGAGTGGCACGCGATGCACGTCTCATTAGTAGGACATGACTGAAATAAGAGATGAACGGTAGTCAGCCGACATGTCTGCTGAAAGCCGAAATCGAGAAAAACAAGCAGCATCCGGACTAGCCTAGTAGTGAGAAATGAAGGTTTCCAAATGAAGTACTGCGGAAATTCATGTCACGCGAAAATTTACTGGTCAAATAGTGTGAAAATTTGCATCAGTATCGGCCTAGATACGACAAATAGAGAAATTAGGCAGTTTTCAAGAAGAGTCTCAATGCGCAAACAAATTTTTTTGCCCGAATTCGATCTGGTACTGGACTGGCTGCAGCGACTCAAGAGCGGTGCGACATTTATGTTATGCCTGTGTACGAATTGCGGATTATGCAGATAGGTTTATAGTTTGATGAGCAAGCGAAAGGCTCAGGTGACGCCATTCCGATGTCACGCCTGGTATACGCTGTACAACAGGTGAGTGATTCGAATAACATAGCACAGATTGAGCAATGAGAGCACAATTAAATGGGAAGATTTTATTATGCATTCCTAGCTCGGGCCCGTATCCAATATACAGGGGGGCATAAGTTATTGTACATCGCTTGCTGGCTTGTTACTCCGCGGTGCTGCAATGTTTTTTGACAAGCTAGGTCTCCCTTGATAGAGCTGGATTTCTTCTATTTTCTGATTACAAACATGCCCTGGATACTGAGGATTTGACGGAGAAATTTTAGCGGGAACTTCAAATTCAGATTTTTGGTGTCGCCAAATGCACTAATTCAGCCCGAAATTCCTGAGCGAAACAGCCACAAAAACTGTTTTGACAATGGATTTAAATGGGATAAAAAGTAGTCTCGTACTCTTGAAGCGTATTTTGAGGTGTATGTGCAAAATCCAGTGAAGATCGGGGTAGATAAGAGCACAGGACGAGGGTGTTCCAAAAACTGCTTGGATTAGAAAACCAAGCCTTAGGTCTCGAGGAGCACAGCTGGCCTGTATCTGGGCTTACTGATGAAGCTGAATAGCCATTCTGCAGCATTTTTACTTCAGTTTTCAGACAACATCAACAATCTAGCTGATATCCTGCCTTTTAGTGGAAAAATTCCTAGAACGCAAATTTGGTGGAAATTGGCCATTGCCGGTGGCATGGAGTAGCCGTGGTTTTTTGCCCGCATCTTTGTTAGACTTCGCTTTCTTAGGAAACCCCTGACATATCTGGAAAGAGCACTTCTTGCTCTTCAAGAACCACCTAAGCCATGAATTCCATTTCAAAGATTTTGTGGATTTTCCAGGGAAAATTGTGACAACATCCCACTTTTCTCGAAAATTTGTTTCGAGGCAAACTGCTCGATAGCGAAACCCTTACGGAAAAGCGGATCTTAACGGAAAGATACGCTGAACCTTTCTCTATTCGGCAGAGAAAAGAATGGGACAATGCATGGGTTCCTGGCGAAGAAATAAAAGATCAAACGTTGTACAATAACTTATGCCCCCCCCCCCTCCCTGTACTTTATCCAGTCGGATAAACACGATAACACGATAGACAACGATAAACTCTAGTGGATATGTTACAGTGGCTTCGAGAATCTGCTACCCAATAAAACATATCCGTGAATATGCAAATCCACTCGTTCCACTGCAGGTTATCTTTATCCGGTCGATTTCCACTTGATAACGTATCATGTTCTACTCCCTCTCCACTTTGTCTCTCGTCAGGACACCGCACTTGCGCCAAGAAATGACCACGCGGATGGATGAGTGATATTGGATGGCAAAGTGGATAAAACTCAGTGGAAATGGATATAAACCCGCTGTGTCTCCCCTCCCACGGTTAAATATAATGGATACGGCTCCTGGATTGCAACAGATGTGTAGGAAATTTGCCCTATTTGTTGACCACATATGGAAAAACTGGAAAACCTGAGAAACAGAATTCGGAACAGCTATGGGCTCAAGTAAAAATTGGAAAATCCAAGAAACAGGATCTAGGACAGCTATAGAGCCACGTTTCGGAAAAGGTAAATGTGTAGGAGTAATGTCGATTTGGAAGTAGCTACTCGTCGAATTTCATGTATGGCACATTGATGGCGTTATGAGGAAATAATTCCATCCTGTTATCAAATACTACTCTAATCTTGATGACGGATGCGTGATCGATCCTTAATTGAAATTCGAGCAGAGCAAATCTTTATCAGTGCACGAGTGGGGAGCACCCCGCCCGAATGCCCCACAAATCTGTATTCTTTGAAGGAGTTTCCGAAACTCCTGTGATTTTCTGTGTGATCTTCATTAGGATGAGCTGAAGGTGGTTTGTTGACATCTATAAAATGAAGGACGAGGAGTCACTCTCTTTATTGAGGAAGAAAGTTGCTGTTAGAAAGGAGAAACGAAACACTCGTGCGAACATTATAGGAACGGTGAAGTGGTCGGCATGAATCAATTGGTTTTCAAATGCATTATGCGTTCGACTTCAATTCAGAAGTGTGCTCGTGCCACCCCATGTGCTGACTAGGGGGGGGGGGGTGAAGAGGGGTGCATCCGACGTACCAGTAAGCTCTTTTCGCTTTTGATCCTTTGATACTATTTGCACATACTTATAAATGAAGATTGGGAGGGGAGATGTTTGTCTTCTTCCCAGCACAAAACTTATGATACATTTAATAACAGATCTTCGTTGCTAGTCTTTGTTGAAAATTATTTTCCAAAGATAGTAATGGAAAAATGTGAAATATTTGGTTGGTGCAGAGGAAATGGCGCAGCATTTTTCTCAACACTGATTATTTAGTTTGGGCGAAGTATGACAACCACTAAATATGGTAACGTAGGCTTTAACGAGAAAAACTGTTTCACAGGGAGTGAATTAGGCTCTTCTCTGCTGTAGTATGTAGGTATCAAAGATGTCTACTGCAGTTAGTACGCGGAGAACAGTTGAAAACTCCCAGAAACCGCGTTTTACGTTTTGCGGGTATTCCTGTAACACCACGAGCAATGTAGTTCAAAAAACGGTTCTGGTGTTTGTCCAGGAATTCGCTATCTATTCCACACTTGAGCTTACTTGCAACGGATCGGCTGGTGGGGAATGCAGATGAGCACTTCTCGAGGTATTTTCTTTGTTAATTGTAGGACTCTTGCTATGTGATCCACTCCAACCTGCTTTGTGAAACAAAACCCTTACCGATAGCAGTTGCTGTCGTTTATTCCGAAAACTCGCGAACATTCTGCTAGGAAAACGCTGGTGATGCTAGCAGTGCCATTTTCTGCACGACAACGGTCAGCAAAATTTGCTTCTGGGAGCTGGGTCGAATTTCGATAAGTTAACACAGAAAAGGTTCGGTAGCCAACATATTTCCCTAATAAAATTGCCGTATGGCCGATACCACCCCCACCTCGAGAAGGCCTCATTCCGCAAGGAAAAAATTCGCCAAACATGATGGCATAAAAATGGCGCTCTGCTACTTCTTCACTTTGCAGTTATCCGAGTTTAAGGGTGCACAAAGATAGGGAGATACTCATAGTGCAGGCAGTTCTTCCTGCTGACCAGGTGTTGTTTGCCGATTCTTTGAAGTTGAGGAAAAAATGAAGTCAACGTAACAGACGCGCCATTTTTATGCAGCAACCTAATGACTGAGAACTTCCGCATTTCTCCCCAACAGTTGGCACTTTTCTTTTGCTACCTTCGTCGTTTGTGAAGGAAGGATTGCGCCTCAGTATCATGCGCAATGAATGAGTAAACAAGTAAATTAATTTACACGAAATACAAATCAACATTTATGCCATGACCTTCCAAAAAAGACTCTGAGAAGAGCTTGAGTGCAAAGTTATTTAGAGCCGCCCTTAGCTGTCATTCGCTTGTTGTCTCATGCCACTGCGTCAAGAATCAAAGAATGGTGACATCAATGGGACGTGAGGATGCGCAGACAATCAGAGAGTCGAGATACAGCTTGCGCGGCGCTTGCGAGCGGGTCCAGGAGTCTGATTCCCGAATAGACATTTAAGTTGCACCCACAAATTAGTTTTTGAAGCTTTGAGAAGAAAAAATTCTGAACATAATATGTTTATAAAGTAAGAGACAAGGCAAGCATTCAATAAGGAGACAACAGAAAATTAGCCAAAGTACTGATGTGACGTTCAATAGAAAGACAATCGATGCCTGCGTTATCAAGCTGGATCAACATTTCCAGCACATTATAGAGAAAAGTCATTGTATTTTTAGTCGCAAATGGAGGAGAATAACAACTGAGCGCTGGAATTTATGCCCAGTTTTGCCCTCGTTTGTTCCTCTTTCCGGATACCAGTACTGAAAAGCATTCCCACACAGGCTATATTTCCAGGATGACTTTAGTTGTCAACAGTAGGTGTAAGGGGCTAAGAGCTTCTGTGCCGTTGTAATCGTGTAAGTCTGACTTGGATAAACCCCTCGAGTGAGGAATGCCCTTCTGCTGGCTGTGTGAACGAGTGATGCTAGGTATTTTTAGCTGTAGGATGCTCCTAGTCCACAATACAGGAAGTTAAGGGTTTCCTGACACAGGAATTGACGCTGGAAGACGAAGTAAGCGCTGAGCACGAGAGGATTGTGTATAGTGCTGATTGGAGGGATTCTCTGGAAAATCCCGTACTCCTGGAAATGTGATGTCTGCTCGCGTCAATTAGTATGAGTGGACTGGGATGGGCGGATTAGGAGATCAGATATACTCTTAACCATCCTTCCCCACGGCTACATGTCGTCGAAATAGCCACGACGTACATATATTCTGGTCAAAAAGAAGAAAACATGAAGAGAAATTTTCCCGATTATGCTAAAATATTCCCGGGAAATAACGACAGATGTGAGAAACTGCTCGCGGTACTGCCCTCCCCCTCCCGAATACATTCCCTGTACTGTTTATGAAAACTTACCTACCGTAACTGAATAGCGCTAAAACTCAGTGTTTACATCTGTTTGAAGCCATCCTGATTGGGTTACTTCAAGAAATGTAACATCTGTTTTCGCGAAGGATATTGATGGGTTTCCGGAGAATCAAGAACTGCCTAGTTAAGGAAATCCTATTTCGCTTCTGGAATGTTCGTCCGCGATGAGCAAAAACGAAGAACGAAATTTTCCAGAGTGCCCTGGAATTGCTCGACTTGATTTTGTCCATTAGAGGTAGGGAAACTGGTTTAGGCATTGAAGGAATCATCTGGGAAACGAGATGGATTCATCAACGTCTCCGAGAAGATTCTACAGTAGCCGCTGGCTCAAAATAGTTGCTTCTCTTGGACAGAAGTCGGTCATTCTAGGTCAAAACCTCGTCATAGCAAGAGCTAATAGGGTCTCGTTGAGGATAGTGAAGTTCTGGGGTGGTAGTAAACCTACTGGAACTGTCAGTTAACAATGAACGTTAACTGGCGACTTACTCCCAGTTCACAAGGGACTCTGGAATAGGTAATGTAAGCCTTATTGACTCGAATATGATTCTCTATGTATGGTGCATGAATACGAGGACGAAAACGGGACCAAACTTGCAAGTGAACTCATAGTCCGAAATCGAACTGTGAGCTCACTGCCAGTATGAAACGACGAGGACAGTGGGATCGAAAGAGTGTGCGGCGCGACAGACGCTGACCTTTCGCGAAAAAGTCCATCGGAGGACTTTTCGCTCGTGGTTGGAGTTCATCGTTGCATATAGCCAGTCAGGCGGACACCGGCTCCTTTTCGGTGAAGACGCAATTCCTGGTCTACACAGCTGGTCGATGCTGCATCGTCTCGATCACAATGACCTTCCGCCGGAGATCATCGATGACACCGATTTCCTGGGCGAGGATTTTGGCTGCTACGCCTCACACCATTTCCACCCTACGTCGACAGTCGAAGATCAGGGAAGCTGCCGTGTACGCCAAGCCGAGTAAGATCAGGTGGGCCGGACACGTGATGCGCCAGAACGACCACCGTTGGACGAGAGCCGTCAGCGACTGGACTCCGCGGAACGTAAAGCGCACGACAGGAAGACCACCGACCCGATGGTCAGACTTCTTCACGAAGTCCTTCAAAGAACGATATGATGCTCTTCGTGTCTCTCCAACGGACAGAACGTATTGGATTGCATGAAGGGGACAAATGGAAAGATTGCTGGCGCCCTCTCGATATACCCGACAATCAACAGGAGTCATGGTGATCAAGGTGATCAAGGTGAAGCCTCACACCGCCTCAGATAAAATCTCACATATTTTATGAGAACCAAAATGTATTTTTGAGCTTAACGTCTCGAAGCTGTTTTATGCGGGACGAGATTCACTGGCCGTTTGAGTGGTAATGGTCAAAAAATCTGTTACCCGTGGAGTCAGTGGTGCAGAGGTATGTCAGCATACTCTCAGGACATGAAATACTTGATGGTTAGCAAAAGCAACATCATTCCAACACCACTGTAGTGAGTTAACTCGTACTTTGTTCATGATTCCAAAGCAGAGCTGACAGTTAAATGAGACCTTTGGCTCATCGTTTCGTCGTCGTTTCAATAGGTTTATGGGGAAGTTGCCCTTCCGGGTGGCCTTTGGTCTTCCAGGGAATCATCCAGAGATTCGGATGGAATCAACGAATGGGGGGAATAATCACGGGATGAATCTCTTACATTTAGTATCCATTGCTCCACACTGGACGCAGCGTGGGAAACTCAGTAGTCCTAAAAAACGTGGAGAGCCGTGCTCGCGTACAGAGAAAGACCAAACTAGTGACTTTACCACAGAGGTTTTTTTTTGAACTCGGGTGAAGATGTAATATGGAACGGGTAAACAAAAATTATTTTACCATGACAAAAAGAAGAACCAAATTTGTCGGAGTATTGCCCGAAATTCGAGTGATATTAGGTTTTGCATACGCGCGACTTACGTAAAGTTCAGCTACAGTTTATGAGAGAGACTGCTTTGTTTGAATTTCTTCCGCCGTACCAGTTGCCATGATGGAACTTTATTAACGGCCTTACGTACCGACTCAAGCGTCATCGTCAGAGGTCTGAAAGTGGCTCAGCTCCTCAATCTGTGCACCATACGGTCGAAGGTCTCATCATACCTTTCCAGTTCTCTTTAACTTTTTTTCAGACCTCTAACGACGACAATTTATCGTAAGGTCGTTAATGAACTTCCACCGTGACAACTTAGTACAGGAGAAGGAATTCAAGCAGATCAACCGAGAATGTCCAGGTTGAAAGGTGATGGGACACGAAAGCTGCTTTGTCGCGATCTGACTTACCTACACGGGTGAATTCAATAACGTTCCCAGGAGTGTTCGAAACAACCCGCACCTACTGAAGTTGACGAATTATGTGGGCAAAAAGCGTCTGCTCTGTCGAATAACTGGTCTCAGTCAGTGAACACAACAAATTTCATGGATAGTAATGTATCCCATATTTTCGCAGAGAAACTAATCACTTAACGTAAGCAGGGAGCTTCGCATCTTCTCGGGAACCTTTGCGAATCACACCACAGGAATCGGATATATGAAAGCACCAGTGAATATAAGGCGGAAGATTTCTGCCCTAGACACCGACCATTCCCATTTGGGAGCCAATCCCCCTCTCAAGATATTTGCACAAACAGCGCAAAATTGCATCGCTGAGTCGTTCACGCTGGCGAACGGATAACGTGCCAGAAATGAGCGCATGAAGCAGCGTCTCCCCTCGAGAGCTTCAACCTCAGCTGCACCCTCGAGTCATGTGCTTAACTCTATTTTCATTCGAAGCCCACAGGATGCCCTTAAGTGTAATGCACTTCGGGATGGGCAGACAACTACTAATCAACTGAGTCGTCTTGTTTCGGAAATGCACGTCTTTGGAAATGCCCTTGTAAAGAAGATCGCCTTCCCAGAATTGAGTTTCCAGAAATTTCCAGGAAGCACGGAATGGTAAGTAACAACAGTTCAAAAACGCAACTACGCCCAAAAGGCCCAAAAAGTGCCTCACGAAGGGAGAGAGAGAAGCGCTCGCGACAAGGAACTTCCGCTTGCGTTGTGACTGCAAACTTTGTGAACCTTCGGAGAAGTTGGTTAGGTGAGAACCGGTCGCCCTCCCCATGCCTTTACAATTATGCGCCGAATCATCCATCTATCATCAGCTGCCCGCAACACTTACTGAGAAATCGCAAATATATGGCAATTCGAGCACTACCATTAAAGAAAGGCCAGCAGTTCTGGCGTTCGACGGCCGCCAGGTCTGCGATTCGCCGAGGCAGAGGTGATCCGGAGTAATCGCTGACTGTTTTGCTGAAAGTCCAAGTAATTGCGGGGGACTAAGAGGGTAATGATGCCAGTTCTTGACAGTAAGGGAGACTGGCATGGGGGAGCGGTAGAATTCTTCACAATGCTCAGTCTGTTTGAAGTTACCACTAATTCTGTTTAACATTTGAGTTATTTCGTTATTCCAATGTTCAAACCGCTTAATGCCGAAAGCAGCAGGTTAAACCACAGTGTTCGCCACGGTGCTCTCCTTGTCAAATACCGCTCGAAAGTGACTATTCAAGGAATATATGTATACTGGGCATACTCGATAGCGGAACTTTTAGTGCACTTCTGGATTAACCGATGCTGTAAGTTATTCTACAGAACACTGATGGAAAAATATAATACATAGGCGTACTGTACAGCAGCTGATGATAGGATGTGACAGCAAAGTTTTCGAGTTTCCATTGATTCTTTGTTACAGTTAAAATTGGAAAAAGAACACGAAGGATTGGGAATTTTTCAATCCACCCTCTTTCGCAATATTAAAATTCAATGACGAAAGCGGAAGAGCCTAGCGCAAGGGTTTCAAGAGTAACATTGGAGGGCGACGTGTACTGATTCGGCTGGTCAGCACCTCAGGCGCCGCGCGTAGATCAAAAACTATCGATAAATTCAAATTCAAATCAACGTGCCAAAGAGAGAAACGCGCGCGGATCTTAAGTATTTAAACCGACAATCGCTGAGGACACAACACTCGTCGCCTTTGGATCACACTCGTCGCTTTTGGATCTCTCTATCCTCTTGATAAAGAAAACATTCACTGCTGTTTAGTGGTCTTGCAGTAATGATTCTCATTGTATTTTCCCAAATTTTTGTTCATATCGTTGTGCATTCTGCCGATTTACATTGTTCGTTATTTGCTCGTGTTTTTAATGTTTGTTGTCGATCAAATAAAGGTTTAATAACCCAAGTTTGAGGTCTTTCGGTGCGGGTTAACCCCCAGTCGTGTCGGTCATTCGTTGCTTCCTTTGTGCTGCTCTGTAGGAAAGTCCCGCGTGGCATAAGAAGGTTGGTTTTTAGTCGTTTTCACTTAAGTGACAGAGACAGCACATGATAATCGCTCAGGGTAGGTCATCCCTGATGGGGAAGAAAAACGTCCCCAGGTGCTGCTATTGTGCGAAGAGGACCATTGCTGGACTTTACCTTAACTCGTTAACGCGTCAAACGGTAACGTTCATTTCTTCCACGGACAGTGACGGAAAAAGAGGCGTGAAAGCTGACAAGAGGAATACTTATTTATAAAATATTTTTTTATTTCTTGGACCCAGGGGGAACTACAGTAAATGAACGAATCAAAAACAAGAACAACCAGGTAGACAACTAGGAAATGGATGAACTGTGCAATAATACAGGTTGGCCCTGGAATCAGGGCACAGCACAAGGTGGTCACTAGCGGTTGGGGACTACTAAGTCCAGTAGGACTCAGAATTGGGCTACTAAGTCTGCGTACCAGGGTTCTGTCAGGAGAAGAAGGGAGCGCCAGAAAAGTGACGTAAATATTCAATAATGAAGGCGAAGAGTGATGTTTCGACAAGAAACGCGTCTCATTTAGCAAAGATTTAGTCTAATTCACCTCAAATTCAAGCTGAAACCCTTGAAAAACCAATCGCAGCACAAAACCGTTGGAACCCGCTAGAACTCGTCTAAACTTGTTATCGGACCTGTCAGATACAGGAAATTGTCATTGGAGCACGTTATCTCCCTCAGCCCGAAAACATTTTCAGGAAATTTCTCTAGTTCGGAGGAGCGCTTCAATGCGCTGTCAGCACCAAAAAGTGCGCCTAGGGTGTATCAATTCTCCCTCAAAATAGCATCCTTCGTTTTTGAGAAACCGTCTTCGTTTTTGAAGAAAACCGTCATTAATGGTCAAAAAATGGTCAAAAAACACTTTTTGACCATTAATGAAGGTTTATTTCAAAAACGAAGACTGTTTCTCAAAGACGAAGGATGCCATTTTGGGGGGACAATTGTTGGCAGTGTGCGCATCTACATTCGAAATTTCAACATGATTGGTCTCCTACAGGTTGAGCAACACCTGATTATCACTGGAGCGCGCCAGAGTGCAAGGTAAGGATGGAGGAAGTGGTTGAGCGACAGTGATCTTCAGCCGCGATTTTGATGATCCCCCAGCCTGCCTCTCTAAAATCTGCTTGTGTCTAACATCAGCGAACTGCTGACTACACCCTGAATCTGCAGGACATTACTGTCTTGCTGGTCAATGACCACCTCGCGCTGTTCCCTGCCTGGAATACGGTTAGAAAAAGAATATTGCAAGCAGATAAAACGATTTCATTGTGATTTTGAACAATATCGTATATTTGTTGAGCGTAATAAACAAAGGGCAAAACAACATCCAGAAATATCCTCCATTTACTTTCCAACCAAGGGACACGTGTTGAAGTCGTAGACCGTGTATAGCCCCTATTTTTTTTTTCAAGAAACCTATTCTGTGTTGAACAATGCCATATCTAGGATACGACGGAAATCTTCCAACTCAAATGATTGAGGAGTACAGTAGACTACTTTCGAATTGTTAGCAAAGGTAACTATTAGTCTTTATTCAGGCAAGGTTTCGGAGTTGTAGCCTTCGTCGGGGCTTGTACAGTCGAGGACAGAGAGATCTATCAACTCAAATGCCTCATCTCTTTACTGGATACCTTTCATCCAGCATGGAGCATGCATCGTTGAGATTGCCCAAGGTAAACGTGTCAACACCACATAAATTTACCCTTCGTCAGGTAATCTCAACTATGCATTCAGGCCCTGTACGCTCAAAATCACTAATGGAAACACAGACTAAGCAGACGTCTCCTGAGTCCTCGACACGGGGTAGAACATAGCTTCACTAATACCAAACGCGTGTTGCTAAGGGTTCATAAGGGTTTATACTTTATTCTTTCCTCAACCTGGAAGCGAAGGAAATTTGTGTGCTGGAGTAATGTGCTGGTAAATTCTGAGGAAAGGTCCTCTCAAATGATTTCAAGCTCAGAACAAAGCAAATTCAGTGAGAGAACGCTTTTTGTTCCTGCAATTTTTGCTCACCCTCTATAACATCGTTCAGATTTAGGTTCAATATCAGAATTCACAGAATTCACTCTGTTTTCTGTAACAAAAGGCAATGTGCAAAATGCGGAAGGCAATTAAGAGCGTCGTATTTGCAAAGAGATGAGACTTGCGAGTTGTTTTGCTTCTGCTATCAATCAGCCGACTCCTCGTGATCACTGGCTATATATGGCTGTGCACACGACTATGCGAAAAGGCTTCCTACTACAACACGTCAATTCCACGGATTAGGGTTTTTAAAGGGAGCTTTTCTTCTAAGGAAAGCTTATTATAGCCTGAAATACGCCAAAACTATCATGAGTAAGTAAAAAGACGAGGCTCTTCGGAAGCTAAGAAACAGGATTCGTTATCATGGAGGAAGCACCTGAAGGCTGGCTTGACATAGAGCTCGAGCTGGCTCACAAGCACCATAGATATTCCGAGGATGAACAGCTGTTTCTCCTAAAACCACACGCCGGACACGCTATATTAATGACCTTTCGCTGGTATATATTCTGGATTCTTTCGAAAAAGCTGCATGTGCTGGTGCTCTTCTTCAGACACTCATCAGTGCATAAATGCTAGTGATTCCTCAAGCGTCCAAATTCTAGGAACCGCTGTGAGTAGAAGGATTTCTGGATTAGCGTCAGTCGCGGTCTCTCTTATCCATGGCTTCATCGGGAGCGAGCTGTCTGCTCGGTAAGTGAGCGTTTTCAGGAGGCAAAACATAGTCCAATCATCACTTCGCTTTTTTTTCAAAACAACTTCGGCAGATGATGGGCGAGATTTCGAATGGTGAAGCGAAGGAGAAGAAGGGTTCATGAAGCGTTGAGACATATGGTAGTTCCAATATTGAAAGTTAGGATCGAATAACACACTAGAGATGTATAGTGGATTTTAAAAAAGTGGAAAATTGGAGGACTTGAATAAGAGAGCCAGAAAATATGAGAATGGGTGTGTTGGGAAGACTTCTGTCTCACGAATATTCATACTCATTTATTTGTTTATTTATTCATTACACTCAATGATGCGCCGTACAGAAAAAAACATTAGGGTTCCATGAATGAATCGGTCCAAAAATTTGTATTTAACATATTGAGGACCACGTCCCCCATCCGTGAGCAGCGCCTTCCTTGCAATCTTCAATTCCCAACAAGCCTTGGTGGTCTCAGCGGTTTTCATGGATGGTGGCGTAATGTAAGTTTTAATTCGGCTTGATCACAAAAGTGTGTATTGGTAATGTTATGGAAAAATCTCGGGCTAAAGAAAGGAGCCAGATATTGAGAAAAAGGGGAAATGCTCGAAAAGGGTGCGTTCATGAAGGGGCCAGATCGAATTGATTATTCGGTTTTTAGTTGATCCCAAGTGTACTACAGAAGTGAGAGCACTGATGATGTTATGGTGGAGCAAAGATTGGAGCAATTTTTTTACACTTTTTTCAAACAATCTCAACATTATTATTCACGGATGGTCTACCACTTTTTTAGCTAAGAGGTAGCACATTTTATCACATTCTGTTGCCAGAAAATTCGATTCAAGACCAGAGTATTCTGCATCGAAACATGACTATTGGTGCAAGATTTTCGGATCATATAAGATAATATGTCCTGGAACAAAAGCGAACTCATGATGTTGATGAACTTCACTTCCATTGTTCGATAACTTTTAATTTGGAGCGGTTCTAATAGCAACGTGTTGAATTGTAATTTTTTTCGATTCCTGCAATTAGCTTTACAAGTAAAGCACTTTATTATGAATAGAAGAAAAGTAGGAAAATAACTGAGACGTAATCATAAGATTAATTGACGTATGTAAGTTTAGTCTATCTGCACAAACTAATCTGGACATCACCCTTATTTCTGAGGGAATCCAGGAGGAGACGTATATTAACCTGCTTTTCCATAGCAACTTATTAAGAAAATACAGTAGCGGCCATAAAGATATGATCAGAGCCATATTGACCAGGGAATCTTTTGCCATAACTCGCTTCAGGGTTGAGCTATCTGACCCATATTTTAGGGTATACTGAAACTCCATGAGCGCTTTCCAATGGCAGCTTACCATTGACACAGCTTCAATTAACATGGATTATTGAGCTCAAACATCAACTTTCTCGGATTTCTTAGATTCTGTACAGCATTTCAGCTGTTATATACTGGGAGAAAGGAAGAGTTGGTACAGATTGGGCACATATTTGTCCATTATTTCCACCACAATGCTACTCTTCTGCTCTTCCTTTACTGCTCAACCGGGAGGACAAAATCAATAATCGGAATCACCAAAAAACCGGTTTAATTATATCTTGAGCATATGAACAGCAATACAGTTCTCATTTGAAAACCAGAACAGTTGCTAGTAGTGGATATCATAGAAATATTCCGCATCGGGACCGATGTTTTTTCTTTGGAATTATAAAAAATTCCTTTTTCACGCTTTTACACGACTTTTTGACAAGCCCACTTTTCTGTGTGAAGGGGAGAACCGTGGAACGCAACTTATATAGCGAATTGCTCGCTTACGATACGATTTAGAATAATTTCTTCCGGAGCTAAGATGTCGCGATACAGTCGAAAAATCATAATGTTAATAAAACAGTGAATTTTCACTTGAAACGTGGTAGTTCTTCTTGGAAGCAGTTTACGTCGATGCCGAGTAACGGAAAGGAAGAACACTTAGACTCTTACCACATCCTAAAATTTCGTCTGAATAGCTCAATCCATAGTGGAGTTACAGTTTGCGATTCTGTCTTCAACAGTGCCTCTGATCATATCTTTATGGCCGCTACTGTATATGCCGGGTCAAGAATGGCCAGTGAAAACGCTCAACTTCGACGACGTGATAGCAGTTCCACAGGGAAAATCCGGGAAGCGTCTTGAAACCTTTGAACTAACACAAAAATCTCATTAGCATAAGCTTTCAGCACTTTCTATGTATGTCTTTCGAGACTCAAGAGACGAGGAGCTTCTTGGTTGGATTTCTGGAGAATTCTGGATTCCCTTCAACGAAAACATGAACACATCCAGGAACATCCAAGAATATACACTTTGAAAATTCGGAAATTCTTCTCAAAGCTGAGCTTAGACTCTAAGGAATAGCCGAATAAAGTGGTTTTCTTAACGTAAACACTGGGCTCAATGAACGGGCGGCCCTCTACATCCAGGTGAGAGCTAGGAATCATGTTGTTGTTTTACAGCTTGAACGTTTCCTAGAAAAATATGAGTGTTTTTGAGGGGCTCAAAACCTCCCGGAAGCGGCTCCCATCAGTCATCTATACTACTGCAAACAAGTAAAAACTACAATATCAGCGTTGTCCTTGCCTCCGCTCGGACAGGGGCTGTTACACCTCGGGCGAGGAGCCGTTTGCGTGGACGAGCGAGCCAGGAGTGACTCAGACATGCTGGCCAGGTAACGGCGAGGATTACGAAGTGAGGTGGATGGGGATTCTGACTCGTCCCGTCCCCACAGGAAACACAGCTAATGCGTCGGCTGAGAGCCGTGATTTAGTTGCTACAGGATTAGCGTCCTCGCGCTGATAAACACCTGTGGCGACGGATTCGAGCAGCTGCCCGGGGGCGCTGCACGAGATGTGCGGCGGAAGGGCCGCGGCTAGCGGTGGTGGCGGAAAAAGCCGCGCGGGCGGACGCGGACGACTCGTGTCGGCAGTCCGGTGATAGAGTGATAACATGGCAGATAATGAGCGACCCTCACTCAGCCCCCACGAACATCCCCCCGCTCATCGATTTCTGCTCGTCCCTCATCCCCGACGCCCCTCGGCCAATGGCGTACAATGCCACGGGATCCATGGGTATCAACAACTTCACGCAGATCTTCCAGGGCAAAGGTATAGTCAAGCCCCAAGGGGTAGGATTTACCCCTGGAGAGAGTGAGCCGCGAATTTTATGGATGCTATTCGCCACCTCGCAGGCTATTACTGCTGCAGTGACGCCATTACAGCGCTACCTAGAAGACGTTTAACTAGCTAAAGAAATGTACGCAGTGTATAAAACTCTTCACAATTAACGATGGATCGAACACGTGCTTTTTCCTGGAATAACAGCTGGAATTTCTCGGACGATAATAGCAAATTGAATTGAAGTATCCCTCAAATATACCATAGAAGGGAAATAATCGGCATTCACGTCATATCCGCATTAAAACTAGCGTCATTGTTTAATTTGCCGTTGAATGATATCTTCTTATTCACTTATTGCATTGCAGAGCAGTAAAGCGCAGAGCAAAATTCAACAGAGTACTGGTGGGCAATTACCCAGAGAGGGGGGGGGGGTGGAAGAGAGGGAGGGGGAGAGAGAGTTCTGGAAGGATGAATCACCTATGCCAAAAATTAGACAGTACAGCTTTTTGATTGCAATTTCCTGGTTAGGAATATACAGGGAACGTCAATCATGATTACTACTTCCGTGGACTGGCGCGCCGCAACATCCACGCGGCGCAGGCGAGCGCTGTGGATATTAAGTTTTCCCTCGTCCGCGCCGCGTGGATGTTGCGGCACTCCAGTCCGCGGGAGTGGCAATTGTGATTGACGTTCCATGTAATATTAAGCGAGGAATTTAGTGTACATGCATGAAGAGATGACTTCAAAATGTGGTGTGATGTGGGATAGAACATCTAAAACTTTTTTCTGCCTCCAGCAATGTAGCCAGCTTTGGTTCTTGAGATCCATTTTCCCAAAAAAATTGCCTGGGCCCGTATCCAATATACTTCATCCTGTCGGATAAACGCGCTCTAGCGAATGTTTTAGTGTGGTTTAGCAAATTTGCTATACAATAAAACATATACGCAGATATGCGAATGCATTCGTTTGAGGGCATGTTATTTTTCCCGGTTGATATCCACATAATTCATGACCTACTCTATCTTCACTTCGTGTTGTTCCTCGCTAGGACACAGCATTTGCGCCAAGAAATAGACATATGGATGAATAAGTTATACAGGATAGCAGAGTGAATAAAAACCGGTAGGAACGGATATACAGTCGCTCCAAATAATACTTGCCTCCAGCATCCACCGCCAGTTTGGTAAGCCGCGACGCGCATCCTATGCATTAGCATACGTGCTGCGACGTGGCTCAGTCGACGCGCAGTGTAGCGGGAGGCAAGTATTTTTTGGAAAGACTACACATATACTCGCTGCGTTTTCCCTGCCACAGCTATGTATACTGGATACGGTTCCTGGATGGCTTGACCACAAGAACCCACTAGATTCTTGACTAATGAATTCCAGGAGGAAGTAGATATGTATAAGGCGGAGGAGTACGTATGAGGAATTAAGACGGACTTGAATGATCGAATTCACCAGAAATTCATTCCAAATTTAGATAAGATGCGATTGCTGGTGCATGATTGCTCCCATGAAGCGCTAATAGTGTCCCCATAAAGAGGCGAAAATTTCCCAAACGCGCGAATTATCCGAACAATCCCCGGAATTTTTCCAAGTAGGAATGAAAACAGCCGTACCTAAACTAGTAGCGCCACTGAACTGCGACTGCTTTTGCGTTGCTGTTGCCTCTGTGAGCGAAAAAAGTGAAAGGGACTGATGGTGGTTGGTCTTTGCGTTAAAAAAAAAGATGATGCGATGATGCAGAAAAATGAAGATAGAAGGTCTGACGAAGAAAAAGGACCAGCTGGAAGTCAACAGATTGAGTTGTTTGGTGCCCGGAGTTTATAGATTGTTTGGAGGTGCGACTTTCATGGATTGTGTGGTCGAGTCGTCGACAACATCGGACCTCTTCGACTGATTAAGTCGTCGTGGATTGAGGAGCCTTCAGTGGATTACATAGGTGTTGCCTTGCATCTAGCCTACACCAGCGTTTGAAGGGGAGCTAGGAAATTTACTTCCATCATATTAAGATGAGCAAATGGTATGTGGATGCCACCTTTCTTCGTTACTCTATTTCTTAATCGCATTAGGGTGTCGGAGGTGAATTATATTTTTTAAAGAGTAACCCATGGCGCGTCTACTGACGCACTAATTTTTCACAAACTTTTCGAGAGAGAAGTCGGATAACACTGGCTGTGCATCTGCTGATCAAGATTATCAGGGTAGAAGTATCTCAAAAACCCCTCTGCCTCCACTTGGAAGCTAACGTCAGCCTATGACCGTAGAAATAATTCGAGGATAGGGGTTGTGTAGTAATCACCTTCTAAAATAAAGGTTCTATGGAGGAGTAAGTCACAATCAGAGGCTGTGGAGTTTCGCCATCATCCACCAACACAGGTTCAACGTGCGAGCATTTGATCCAAACAGCACATTGACTGATGCTCTCTTCACGCTGTTGGTGAATGATGCCAGCCACCGATTGTTGCCTTGCGATCTGATGATGGCACTGGATCACTCGAATCCGCTGATGGTCACAGATGGAAACGTGCCTATCAAACGGTGAAGAATCAAGATTATTTCGGTAATGAGCATCGAAACTGCAGAAGGGTATCAAAAAGTTTGCGTTCTCCTCTTGCCTTCACCATATTTCTGCAACTTTGGGTGTTTCAAATGAGATGAAGCCTTTCATGCTGTTTCCAATGTTCCATGAAATTTTGTCAGCGCTACTAGGAACTTCTCTACAAGCCAAGCTGTGTTGTCACCCAAGAAATGTTCATCCACATCTGAAAAGCATCTGTAAACGAAATCTCACGAATAAAGTCTAATTCTGTCCTTGAATTCTCAACAAGGAGGAAGTCTTCTAGCATATCCACTTCAAAATTTTCATCACAGATTTCTTGAGTTAGTGGAGATAGGTCACGCAACCACTGATTAACGAACGGAGACTGAGTGAGGAGAAAATATTGTGAGTGTGGAGGGCATAGCCTAGCAGGGTAGCTGGTTTTATATGCAGATCTTGTATAGGAGAGTACGCTACTTAGAAGTCCTTTCGAAAATATTCCAGGCAATCCGCAGTTTAATTACGAGTTTTGCAGGATATATTGGGTCTCCGAACGTTACACAACCTTCTTTACAGGAAAACTCAAGTTGGACATTTGACGAAAATCTAGAAGCGTTTTTGGAAGGCGGAAATTGAATTCCGTACTGCTCCTTGACTGCTGGTGAGCAGTGAATTCGGCACTGATATGTGAAGTCCCAAGCACGGAGTAGTGGTGGAGACAGATCTCTACAGGGTGCGCATAAATTATTGGCGCGTGGTTTCTCAAGCCCCAATCAGCTGTGGTTGAGCGAATTCAGAGGTCATGTTGTGGGCTGTTCGCTGGAACAAAACCTACCGTGAACTACATCACATTTGCCGAGTGACCTCTTTCCTGGTCTGTAAAGACTTCGAGAAGCTTCCAGCTCAGACCACCCGTGACACGCAAGTGGTATTTCAGAAGACATTTTCTGGATTCTTCAGGGAGGAACTTCCACTAGTCTGTTCCTATCCATTTAGTACTGAAGACCTTACACACTAAAATTTCCAAAGCTGAGCTCGTAAGAATGTAAATGAAGTGAGTTACGTGGAAAATCCTTTTGAGCCAAAATTCAAGGAAGTCACCTGCGAAACCGCTTTTTCAGAATTTTGGTTTGCAAACTGAGGCTGAATGTCCAAAGTTCTCAAAAATTAGCGAAAACGGCTTGTAAGATATAGCACCTGTTTTCACCATGATAATCATTTAGTGGTCCTATCCACGGCGAGCGCATAGTAGTTGAAACTTAGTCTTGGCCTATCATACACAGATGGTTGGAATCTCCTGAGCCTACCTCAGTAAATCTTTGAAGGTAGAGAGCCGTGATCGACCTCGTGTCACGACTCCCTCTCCGCGATTTGACCAGGAGGACTCCTAAAGCCTGTGTAGACATAGAAAGAGGTCATCTGGGAAACCATTCGCTGTATACGTTGGAGATGACCCAAGCAAAGATACCTAGACCATGGCTTGTGAATTTGATCAATCCTACCCAATCTTAGCTGATTGGAGCTCCAAAAAACCACGCGCCAATAATTCGCAACACCCTGTATAACCGCTGTGGTCGAATATGGAATCTGGAGCTGGGAAGACCTCACCCGAAATTCTGTGGAAATAGAAGTCATCGTGTCAGTTAACTACCTGTAGGTAATTACCAGACAAATTGGGAAGTACTACGACACTACAATCCTGCTCACGGGATATCAAAAACTGATGGACGCTTCGTAGAGTCACCGTCGCACACCATCGCTTTGCCGTAACTTCGTATGAATTTTGCCCAACCAAAGCGCTTTTCTCACCTCTCAGTTTGTCTCGAGGAGATCTACTGAATACCTGTCGGTTCCCTGGTCGACCTTACCGTTCACAGGTTTCCTCCAAGTAATCGATACATCGATCAATTCCGCATAACGGATCGAGTCAGTAGTAGCGGAAACACGAGCGCTGAACTCAAACTCGGGCCAATTTCGATCATTTCTGCTAAGCCAAGTCAAAAACTCCCAAAATTAAGCGTGTAGGAGCAGAAGTACACGAATTCTACACCAATTTGAAGGCATTGAATCGTTGATGAAAGTGTCGATGGAGCGTTCTATTGCAAGAGATGCACCGAGATTAAAAGATGACTAATTGCGGGTCGAATATGACTCTTCGTGGACTTCAGTGTGCTATAAGTTGTGTTATAACTTGCTGCAGACCTTCTAGTTCCGTTTCTTCTCCAAAACACAAACTTCCATGGTGCTTTGTGGAAACATAGATGTTGAGGGAGCTACAGTTTGCCAACGAAATAGCTATCGATCTCCCAAGGGAAAGTAAGCAAGAACGCTATGTGCTCTTCTCATAAAAGCAGTTAGGGTGGTCCCGGCCTCTCTTTTTCTCAACCAGAACCGCTTTGCAGGAGATCTAGCCGAACAGCAATAATTTGCTGAAGATTTAGCCGCTTTCCTATAATTGCCTGTAGCAGCCTCGGGAGAGCGCTAGGGCAGCGGTATCCCACACCCTCAAAAAGTACTCGAGAAAATGCATATTTTGAGTTGAAATTACGGGCTGCTTCCGCTGCATAATGGCTGAGTTTGAACTCGTACAACATGATCACTCGAAAATCGCGTCGGCTCACCATTTTTCGCGACCCTGTAAAAAAAGTCCAGGGAAGAGCTAGCCAGATTCCTGAAGAAGCATCTGAAAGAGCAGAACAAACACTACCAGGAGATTGCACAAGTCGGCTTGACGTTGTCGAATTGGGCAAGGAAAACGTTTGGTTTTTAAACATACCGTGAAACGGCAATTATTTTCGCAACAACCTAATATTTTCACGATAGGCATGTCCTGTTGCGCAAGTAGTTTTGTTCATCAACCTCTGAATAAGACTATTCCGAAAGTTTTCCTTCTAATTCTGCGCTTGCGAGAGATAAATGCAGGAGGCCCATTTTTGTGTAACTCGGATAGAACCTATACATAGAACAATCCATTGACGGAGTTCCTTGCGAAATGTTCTCTTTACATTCTGCTGTAAATATTTTTAGCGAGGACTTCGCAACGTTTCCGGAAACCCGTGCTGTTGTTGTTCATGTTCTACACATCATGGACCCGACATACGTACGTTTATCACAATGACGCCAGCTGTTCTGGATGCAGAGAGGAGATGCCCGATGGCAGCAGAAGAACTGAAGGAAATCGCTTCTTAGAGAGAACTTCTTTCTGGAGAAGAGTTAAGAAGGATGTGCGGAGCTCAGCATCTCGAGATAGCCAGGTAAAAGCCTGAATCTACAGGATATGAGGAACTGTGAGTTCGTGAGTGTGTGAGTCCAGGAGAATGAGATACGCCGCTGTGGCAAAGCAGCGGTGAGGCGGTCGCTGGCGGATGTCTGGGATGCGAGGCTCGATGGACGCTCGCCGATCACGCGGCTTCGGAAACAGCTGATGTAATGAAATTGAGACAATCCGTCCACTCTCAGCGAAATTTACGAGAAACAATAGCCCTCCGAGGAGTCGTTGCCCATCCCACGATGCAGCCTTCCCAAGTGAGGGAAACAATTGCTCCTCTGTGAAGAAATGGCCCTGCAATCGCCCAAAATTGCGCAGGTATCATGGCGATGGGTGTTGACAGTGGGAGTTGGGAGGGGGTGATTTATAGTCCAGAGATGCGAGAGAAGTCAACGAGGCCACTACTGAAGTTATAGTTTCTCCTGATTTCAGGTGCAGATGCCTACTGGTAAGGAGAATGGATGAGTGGATCAATCTGAATTCTACACTAAAAAGGAGTCAACCTACCTAGAAGAATGACTTTGTATGATAGACTCTGATAGTACAGCGTGAACACAGGCAGAACGGCGTAACATGCATCGAGTACAAATCCTATTGGCATCTTCTCTTAGTCGTTACTAATCTACCCTCAACTTTTGCTATCCCTCTCAACTGTTGCTAAAAAGAGGAAAGCTTGAGCAGATCCAAAATCCGTTCCTTCGAATCCGTTCTCGCAAAAAAAGCGGAAAAGGAAAATTGTCTAGGATTTGAAGTGGGATGAGAAACAGATAGATGAAAATTTTACCCTATATGTTTTTGCTTCGCTTTTCTTTTACCTCCTTTTGTTTATCATTTCTTGGCATCAGCTGCTGCCCAAAGGACGTTTTTTTTCTGCCAAAAAAGCAAAGGTTGTAACGCTATTCAGTTTCCGCAGCTGAACTGCTTTGTTCAAAGTATGTACGTGCGAGGTATGACTCATGTTGACGAAAGGCGAAAGTATGTACACATGGAGCACAGCTTTTAAATATCTTGTGACACAGTAAAGCTCTGGTGTAATCGTTTTGTATGATGCTGATGTATGGCTGATGTATGGTTCTGATGAAGCCTTGAATAAGAAGGGATAAATAGGGATATAGGGAAAGAAAAAGAAAAAAAAGAATACTCGCAGTGTGGAAATTGAATAGCGTTGCAACCTCTGCTTTTCTGACGGAAAAAAGGTCCCTTTGGCCAGCAGCTAATGCCAAAAAATAGTGAACAAAATGCGGTAATTAAAATCTAAGAAAAAACATATAATGGAATATTCATTCTTCTGATTCTCGTCCCACTTCAAATTCTATACAGTTTTCTTTGCCTAGGACCGAATGAAAACCGAATAATTTTGTTACTGTCATTAACAATCCAAGACTCAATCAAAACATTCAGATATTCAAGAATGAAAAACTCTGAAGCTCTTCTTGTCTTTCCAGCAACACTGTATTGGTGCCTAATGTTGGGACTTATGAATTTTGCATTTATTAGAAATCGAATATTTTGTCTTTGGAATATCGAATATTTCGAATAAATCGACAATTCGAATGTTCTCACTCTAGAGAGCAATACTGTATTGGATGAAAAACAAGGAAAGCCGTAGGGCTTTCTTATTTTCGAATGTCTGAATGTTCAAATTGCTTTCTAAATTATGTTATTAAATTAACAAAATTATTCGGTTTTCATTCGGTCCCAAGTGTACAGTTTTTCCTCTTCGCTGTATTTCTTGCGAGAACGGATTCGAAGGTACGGATATTGGATCTGCTCAAGCGTGTTCTAGCTTTTAGGAACAGTTGAGGAACGCTCCGCGTGAAATATTCATCTATATATAGGAGTTTGGTCCCGCATGAATCATTGAAGTTACTCAGGGTATAAGTGCTAACACCCCACAAATTTACCCATCATGAACACGGATGTCAACATGTTTGCCCTGCGTAATCTCAGTGATGCATCTAGTCTTTACTAGGGAAGGATACTTGATGGCCGCGGCCATCCATGATGGGATGTGTACTACCATACGCAGTTTTTAACGCTGATCTCGAACCCGTGGCTCAAATTTCCTGCGGGGTTCTGTATAGCTAGTTACACCTATTCCTTTTCGGTCAGGTGTAATATATCGTGCTCTAGTATGTGCTCCAGGCCATGCCTGGTATCTGGTTCAGTGTCCTCGAAATATCAGGTGCCTCTACAGGGAACCTGGGTCATGCTAGTGTGCTGCAGATACAGTTACGTACCAGACAGCCTCTAGTCCATACAAGAGTACGCTATATTACATCTGCGTGTAAAGAAATAGGTGTAACTCACTCCATAGAGCCCCGCAGGAAATTTGGGCTACGGATTTGAGATCAGCGTTAAAAACTGTACAAGTGCTCCGACTCGCCTTCGGCGAGTCGGAGCACTTGCCCGCTTCGCGGGACTTCGGTACTTACGTAGCGACAATTTTCAACAAAGCGGATGAAGCCGACATTTGCGAGGCTCGCCGAAGGCGAGCAGGAGCACTTGTAGGGATGTAATCAACTTGTGTGTTAGTAATCGCTTCCGCACAGAAACTTCAACTTCGCATTTAACCCTTTGAAAAACGCTGAAGTGACCACAGAGAGAATCCTGAGAGTTTAACCACTGATAAAAACTTATATTCCAATAAGTTAATGAATAAACAATAAATAAACATCCGCTTTTTCTGTGGTAGACGATTCATAGACATTCGCACATGAAACCTATACCGTTCGGGTCAGAATTGTGCCCCGAAGTGTAAGAAATCATTGTGATCTACGTGAGGCGCGGCGAAGCTAATTAATTAACTAATTAATCGATTAAGAAGATAATTCTGAGCCGAACGGTATAGGTTTCATGTGTGTTTGTCGGTTGGATCGTGAGATATAAGCGATAACCAACAAACACACAAACAGATGAGTTTTACTCTATAGTGATATGGTGGTACACATCACATTACGAATAGCCACGGCCACCAAGTATCCTTCATCTGTTAGTTGGATTTTGGCCTTGAAGAAGGAGTCGTTGCGGACCACCCGGAAACTTCAAATAGGAGTGAGTCTTATATTCGCAACAGAATAATTCACAATAAAGCTATGTTTCAAAAAATTATATTATATTTCATAGTTTTGTGACACGCTCTATTTTTGTACTCTAATTTTTGCTGCTGATTTCTTATATCCTTTGTTGATTAGGCTTGGATTTTATTAAAGTAAAAAGATCTCATGTGATCTAGAGTGATGCAATAGAAGCCAACGCCGTGTCATATGGGATCCTAAGCGGTGATATCTGTGGCTTTCCTGCGCCCTGGACGACTCCCAAGGCGTGGTCGCGTGCGTTTTTCCTGGGCGATCACCCTGCACGGCTATTCCCTTGCGTGGAGAGTGATTTCGGTTCACATTGATCGCATTCGAAGGTCGCCAAGTCCGAGTCACATTCACTCAGGCTGCGGTTTCGCGATTGTCCCATTAACCCGTCGTTTGCAGCGCCCGTCGAGGACTCGTCCGACCCGACCCGGCGCGGTGACTTCATCGTCGCCGCTTCGTCGCCGCTCTCTCCCAGTACATCACGCTGCAATCTTCTGCTACGGGTGAACTCACACGCGTCGCGTGAACCCATCTTTCTCCTGATACTCTCACTCTCTTTCCATAAATCAATTGTACTGTTGTTTTTACGTGTTCGCAGCGCAGAAAAAGTGTTACAGCGCTGTTAACAGCGATTGTTAACAGCCTCGCCGAAATACCCAGGTAGAATTCGATCATTTCCCGATACTCTTCCGCTTTAGTGGGATTTAAGAGCGTTTCCGGGAAGGGTTTGAGCTTCCTGCTCATTTAGAGTGGACGAGTCTCCAGGCACAATGTCACATATTCTACTGTCTCTGCTATTATTTGTAACTGCTTACTGCTACGAGTCGTTTGGACACGATACAATCATTGCAGCCTGGAAAACTCGTCTGGTCTATGTGAGCTGGTAGATAATAGCCGTCCGGAATTTTACTGATCTCACCACTAGAGTGATTCTCTTATTTTCCTTGGAAATTGGTCTTCTACAAAATAGCAGAAAAAGAACCGAGATCTGCTCACGTTTTACGCACTAAACAGCTCCAGACATGACACATATTTACTTCAAAGCAAGTATGAAGAATATGGAACCGGTTCAAATGTGCAGGAACAAAATGGATTTCCGATTTTTTGGGCAAAGTTGTAGTGGGCCCCGACAGAGTTTTCGTGTTTTATTAACGATTTCTGGTAAAAATATCTTCATGCACATCGGAATTCCCTTCGAATGTGCCTTAGTCCTAGCTGAATATTTCCACCTGTAATGATTGTAACTCAGGGCCCCTATTCAATATACCTGATCGAGTTGGATAAACGCGTTTTAATGGACACTTTCGAGGAGTTTGGATATTCAGCCATCCAATAACAAGTCATCCGCGGGTATGCATATCCAGTCGTCTCAATGGTAGTCAATTCTATCCGATTGCTAAATAGTGAATCATAGATTCATTGTCTGTTGCATTGACAGTGTAACATCTCGTCACTGACCCGTATTTGAGCCGAGAAATTAACTCATGGATGAACGAATCATACTGGGTAGCAGAGTGGATTCAGAAGTATTGGGACGGACACATACCCCCTCTTTTTCACGTACCATGGCCAAGTACCAGGCTGTTGCAAAATCGATGTCGAATGTTGACGTTTGGGTTTGAATTCTCATAACCCAGCTTAGGCCGAGCATTTTCCATCATGTATATAGGCCTTTGGATCAGCGCAATTTCGCCATCCTTCAGCTAAATTTTGGTTGCATTAAGTTTAAAAGAAATCTTATCCGAGCCAGCAAAACAGGCAAAAGCATCCTGAGTCAACGTAACTTCCATAAACCTACTTTTCTTCTCAGAGATGGATACAACCCCTTTAATTTGTGGCTATCTGTAGAGGATCAGTCAGCTGGGTGAAGCAAGTGAAGGCGAGCCTCGATTTCGACTTACGTCTCCTTCTAGATAGTCTGATGTGTACGCGCGATCTTCTGCTCCAGTGCAACAACAACGACCGAGTGGAAACTATTCATTCATTTCTCCCAGAATTCCTGTTTCTCCCACGGCGCCACAAATAGCAAAATTATGAGCCTCAAGGCTACCTTCTAGATCTTCGACAGATTTTCTGGTGATATGCAGCTTCCATCAATGACTTCAAGACAGCGCTGACGTCTTCAAATTTGAATTTATAACTCTGGCACACATATTCCCAAAACTGAATTATTCGTTCCAACATTAGGCTTAGACTTTGAAATAAATAACTAACATAAATAAATGAATAAACTTTCAAATAACCAAAATAAATAAATAAATAGACTTTGTTTGACATATCCTCCCGCATATGTTGAGGATATGTACATTTTCCTCCTCTTAGCTGCGTCGTTGCTACCGAACTTACATCTGTGACACAGTTTGAGGCGAATCTTTACAGACGACTTTACTTCGATTCACCCTCGAAAAGCCAACAAAAGTGGATATATCTCGGAAAGCGAATTGCTGGAAGGTACGTGGCTGGCTGGTGCGAGTATATCCGGCTACCCATGTCCGGCTAGGGCATTGCTTCCTGCCACTTGTAAGGAAGCCGTTCTCTTTTCTAAGTGGTTTTTGCAGGAATACGTCAAACATCCTTAGATGGTATTGGGGTGACCTTTAATTGGTGGATAGTTGTGCCAAGGTGTACTCTTTGTTCGATTGTTTTTATGTTCTCACATAATAGTATCACAGGAAATTGGTTTCGCTAGTTTTTTTTTTCGAGGCGCACCAACCTGGTGTATTGAATTAACAAATAAATGAATAAATAAATATCGAAGAGACTGAGAGGACAGAAGGAGGAATGAAAAGTCTCTGAATAACTACCAATGTTATGATGGAGACATCGCTTTTCATTGCGAAGTACTATTATAATAAAAAGTTCGTGGTTCGAAAATTCGACATCGATTCTGCAACAACCTAATATATTGGATACGAGCGCAGGTCATTCAAAGTTGCACTGTTGAAATGACCGTTTGGGGCGCATTCCACGCATAACCTTGAACTCTTCTTGCGGAAACTGCCTATGATTGTTCTTCAAATTGTGTTCACCCACCCTGTCCCCGGTGACAAGGTATTCCAGCCAGGCAAAAGTCCTTCGAAAAGTCAAGAAATTCATGCACGCGTCCCTGCGCACTCGGAGCTGGCGACCACTCAGGTCGTGAGGTATCCATGCGCCATACCTCCACTTTTTTCCGATGCTGCGCAGATGGACGGCTACTGTATTGTGATGACGCTGGAGTTCCTCTGCCAGCTCACGTGTATCATGGCGGGGGTCCTCCTCAATAAGCTCCAGAAGTCGCTCTTCACTCACTCCAACTGGTCGGCCAGATCGAGGCTTGTCGGTCATGTCAAAATCGCCATTTTTGAACTTGCGAAACCAAACCTTAGCCGCGTCGTAGGAGACAGTGGAGGGACCCATCGCATCGTTGGAATCTAGGACGATTTCTTCAGCCATAATCCTAACCGGGAGCTTTGAGAAGATTGGTGTAAGTAGGCCATTAACAACCTTCATATATTTTCCGGATATAATGATATGAAACAATCCTATGATAAGATATAAGATTTCAAAGTGAGTGGCGGGAAACTTTCGCGACAACCTAATATTTAGCCTTTCAGTCCCCTCTATGATTTACATTTTACACTATTGCAGAATGTGAGCATACGCAACGTCCCTCTTTTGTAATAACTTCTCCTTTGGCAGCCATCACTAGACTTGATTGTTAATCAACTGTTCTCCTCAATTTTTCTGCTGTTTCTTTCCTTATGTTTTGTTTCGCGCCCGTATTTCTTCGGCTGTCGAACATCTAAGAAGTATTGCTACAATTTTGCACATTGTGATGACAACCAACTTCTCTGCGTTCACAGCTGACCGGGTTGAACTTAATCAGTCTTGTTATCCTAGAGTTTGTGATATTCTTGCTATCTTGTTTCAATAGAAATGGTTAAGAATGCATTTTAAGAAATTTTCTCGACGGGAACATACTCATCTGTTCTAATTTGCCTAAAAGTTCAAATCTACTTTTTTGATTAAAAAATAATTCAAAATTTAATTTGACTGTAACTTAGCCTTAGCCTGTATCTGAGTCGAAGCGTCGTCCTTGGATTAGTTAAGGAGCAACGTCTTCGAACTCTCAAGGAGATTCTTCGTAACTGCGATTACTTTAACCCAGTTATGACATTCCACGGAGCGTATGTCTTTGCCTCCACAATTTTGAGGTAAATCCTGTCTCGTCTGAACCTCAACAGCCTTGGCATGAGGGCATAAATGTCAACTTGTTCCATGTCATTCCCAGGGAGACGAGTCAACTGGACTGTTTCTGGAGAATCCCACATCCTCATGATTTTCTGAAGAACTAGGATGACGCAGAAGAAGCAGCCGTATCGTTTCGATTACCACATGATCGAGCGAATTCGATGGGTCTAATGAAGGCCTGGGAACTCGTCAGAGCCGATTCTCATTGTGCCCAACGTTTGTTGCTGAAGCTGGTTCCCTATGTAGTTAGCGTCGTTCCAAAGCCTCTTCTCTTCAGCCTCTCAACGCTGCTAACGACACCGTTTTCCTTGAGAGTTACCAGTGGCTCGGCCTCTCTGCGATCATCATCCACTTGTCTTGTTTCTCCTTCTAGTTCTGCTGTGTGAACATCGAATAGTCGCTATACTTTACGTGGAGTATAGTACCGGCATCGCTGTCGCCAGCGACATTGAATTTCACGCCGATCGATTTTGGGCGGAGCATTATCGGCGTTGCCACCGCACGAATCGATACCTATCAAATCCAAGCGCCTTGCAGCAAGGTGCAATACTCCACCCAAAGTGTAGTAGTGGCCTGATTCCCATGTTAGAACCCATCTACTAAAACATAAATTTCCAGTTCATGGACAATGACGGAGGACCTCGAGACGATAATCCTGAACGCAGGATCCGCGTATTCTGAAGGCCGGTACACTGAAGCGCTTGAGAGCTACGAGCAGGCGATCGCTGCGAGACCCGACAATGCAATTCTGTTCGCCAACTATGCTGCTATTCTGCTGCGCCTCGGCCGCGTTGAGGAAGCGCTGAAGAACGCGGATCACGCGATAACACTCGACCCGAAATGGGCTAAGGTACGATGAGTCAAATCACATTACAAGTTTGTTCATCTGCCACAAAACACCTTTTTGAGGCGTACTATCGACGAGGAGAGGCCCTGCGACGTCAGAATGCTCTCCTTCCGGCAGTGGTTGCCCTGAGCGAGGGAGTGGCATTGGACCCGTCGAATAAGCTCATCGCCGACATGCTTGTCGATGTCGCCCAGCAGCTATTTAGTCAGTGAGCCCGAATTTGCAGCTATACTCCTCGTGAAGTATAGCACCATCTATCGCTCTTGCGCAGGCTACGTCCTTTTTATACGTATCGATTATCACTGGCTCGTGCAGCCCATAGTCGATAGGTAGCGGTATCCTTGTCGCTGGCGACGCAAGATGCTATACTACACGTGGAGTACAGCAGCAGCCGTAAATTTGTCGCTGGGGAATTTTGATGTTACAGAGAATTTTCCGCTGGAACGTCTCCAGAACGTTGGCCTGGATCGCGACCGATTCACAGTGCTGACCATGGTCGGCCAGGAACTCGCGGCTGCGGGGCATCATAAAGGTGAGCGGGAATACTTCAGCCCATTAGTGGCAATTTATACTCAATGCGTACTTGTGTCAAGCGACTTTATGATATGAGAAAAAGGTCGAAGCGACAAACATAATGTCGTAGGCATCTTCGCCGTTATTCGCGATGGTCGCGCGCGATTCTTACACAAAATGTTCACGTCCGTTCAGAGATCTTTCGAAAAATCCCTCGCGAATGATTGTGTACGTCTGACGCGGCTAGTATAAACTGTCCTTTTTACAAAATCTCAGGGTATCCGCAGAGCGCCGGTAGTCGCTATGATCGCCACGATTGGGTTGATATGCATCCTTCGCGCTATCACTATTTCTCCTATCGCCGGTTCATTTCGCTTCTCGTTGATGGGATCAATACGCATCTCTTTCACTGTCGTCACTTCGCTGGTTGATTACTTTTTATTGTATTTTAAACTGGCGGGCTCTGTGGATATTTTTGGCGAGCTCATCAGACCGAGGGTGTACTTGGGGCAATTTGACCGCATCGCCACGACTGTCACCGCGTCAGTAACGCTATCATCGTAATTTATTTGCTGACATAAGCTTTTTAGTCCACCCTAAGAAATCAAGTTCATCCAAAGAATCAGGAAAGAAAAGAGGCGCTTTTCTACCCGAACGCCAGCCAGCAGTGGTCGCCTTTAGCCCTCCACATCGTGGAGTAACAGCAAGGCTCTGACGAAGGCGAACTCGCCGAAACGTTAGCCGTTAATAAAGAAATAACAACCTCATGTACAGCTCTACAACGCTAATATCAAACACGAAGATATCATGCCGAGGTTCATGGAAAGTCGGACATGGCGATCCAAAGAATCGTTCCAATTTCATTTTACTACAAAACTATATAAAGAATCCACGGGATCGCTACGAATCAATGTATGCAGTGAACGACACTTACACCGAAAACTCTTGAGTCGTCACGAATAATCGTGTTGCTTCTGAATTTGTAGCAATACTACCGATACTTTATGCACCACTTAACTAAAGTTGGTGCGGAAGCTTTGCACCAACACTTAGTATTTAGCGATCCAGAGATTCTTGATCTTGAAGTTCTTTGGCAGTAGAATGTGGCAGAAAGTTCTACTATTCCTCAACTAGAAAAATTGACACATCAGATTCCATCCATGACCTACGCACAATGTCGTGAATTCTAATTATTTTTGTGAGCTGTGCATGCGGTTGTTAATCAGTTTATTTTGGCTTACGTTTCGGCAAATCAGCTTCTTCAGAGCATTTTATTGTCAAGAATGAATGTTTAAAAAATGTAAAATCTGATGTAATATTTTCGAACCGACAAGACAGTTTCGAAATTTGGTAGAAAACTTTAATAGTGCGTCTAGACTCATGGATGAGCTACACGAAGATCCTGCCCATTACTACTAAAAAAGAAGGCCAAAATATATTGCATCCATTTTCCTCGTAAACAGGCTATGAACTCGTGACTTTGCTTGCTATTCCGTGAGCATAAATCTTTGCTGTTGGTTCGAGATAAATCAGCGAACCTCGCATTTATCTGTGAGGAAAACCAACTTCACACGCAACTAACATAATGACGAAGCAAAAGGTGCTTGCTTTAGGGATCTAGTTTTGGTTTACTTTGGGATTTCTTAGCTGGGGATTACTTTGTTTGACCCATGTCACTGTTTTTATCTTGTCCTAACAATAGAAATTTGATAATAAGCTAATGCTCAGAGCATTTTACTCCAACCAAGTTCTGCTTCAGGATCGCCTACAAAAGGCTTTGCTTGCTGCATGCAGAAGCACACTTGGATTGAGCATGGGGGACAAACTTCTTCTCAGGCGATGGTGAGGGTGACCCGAATAAATTTTTTGTCCGACAAAGGGACCACATGTGACTAGAAAAGTTAGGTCAGGAATAGAACCAAGAACCCTCAAAAATATCAGCATAGTTCCTTACAATGCGAGCAATTTTCACAAATAGTTCCTGGATACTATTCTGATAATTTATGTGAGTTGTGCACGAGGTTGGTAATCAGTTTATTTTGGCTTACATTTCGGCGAAATCGCCGTCTTCAGAGCCTGAAATGGGCGATTCGATAAGCAAACTATCCAGTCAAATCTCTCAAAAACCATACAAACGAAATTGGTGTCTGTCTTTTCAATCATGGGGTTAGCTGCTAGACCAAACGCTCACCACTTTTATGTCACACTAGTGACGTGACGACCAGAGCGACCGCTAACTGACCACTAGAGCGGAAGACTGGGTGCCTTCTTGGGAATCAGAAGAGCAATCCCAGATATGGCGAAAGTTCTCTTGTGATAGAGAGGCATTCTCCCTTGCGATTCATCTTTGGACTTTTTGCGTGAATCAACAACGCCTCTGAAGTTTTGCGAGCTGCTGTTTGAGGTTCTCGTGCCAAAACTTTCACAGTAACTTCAAAATTAGCTCCATCATGTCGTGCCTTTCTGTGGGTGCCTAGCGGGGTGGTTAGACGTGACTTCTCTTTTCCATCCAAGTGCTCCTTTATACGCGCACATAATGAACGTGCTGTTTCGCCAATATACTCCTCACCGCAACTTTTACAACAGATCATGTAGACCACTCCCGAGGTAATGCAGTCGCCTGCACGGCCTTCAGGGCAAACGACGCATTTTGGTGTGGAGCATATACGGTCGTACATTCGATTCCTTATGAGTTGGCGCTTGAGGTTATTCGGTGGTATATCTACAACCGCAACATATTTATATAGAGCAAATAAATAAAATAAATAAAATAAAATAAACTTTCGCCATATCTGGGATTGCTCTTCTGATTCCCAAGAAGGCACCGAGTCTCCCGCTCTAGTGGTGAGTTAGTGGTCGCTCTGGTCGTCACGTCACTAGTGTGACATAAAAGTGGTGAGCGTTTGGTCTAGCAGCTAAACCCATGATTGAAAAGACAGACACCAATTTCGTTTGTGTGGTTCTTGAGAGATTTGACTGGATAGTTTGCTTATCGAATCGCCCATTTCAGGCTCTGAAGACGGCGATTTCAGTTCCTGGATAGTTTTCGGGATTCCCCTCCCGAAAACTCTTCACATATTACATGAAAGCTAATGCAGGGTTTATTATCTGTATTCACTTTGAACTTCTGATCTGAAGAGTTTTTGATCAGAAAATGTACAGCTTTTCGGTGCTTGTTTTTCAGTAAAGTGCAACAATTAGGAGAACACGTTCTAATTTTTCCTGTTCACTAATCTTGCTGAGGGACATGGAAAAACCCTAAGAACCACCTGCCAAACCTAGTTTTAAGAGCCTAGTGGGGCGCAGGATGGGAAAAGATCGTCACACTCACTTCACGATCTATTTGAGAAATTTTGACCTGCGACGCGCTTCATCCAAAGATGTGCACTGCAAAAATTTCGAATTTCGCCCATCCTTTTATTTGAAACGCTTCTTGCAAAATGGTCGTTACAAGCTTATACGTTAACCCGTCAATTCATCAACCCCTCAGGAAGGCAAGTCAATTAGATATTGCCAGTTTTATTACAGTTGTGGGCTTCCTGATTAGAAAAAAAAGCGAATGAACTGTATAAATTGAGTAATCCAGCAGAAACGTTCTTTGAATGGACCAAAGACAGAGCAATAGTCACAAAAATGGGCTGTATCGGTTGGAATGAGGGAGCAATACACATGCGTCGTTTCCGCTTGCGGCTCAATGGCTCACTCGACTGATGGTGACTGCTCCATCCATTGCGAGGAGTATATTGATTACAAAAAAATTCTGGACAAAAAAAAACAATACATAAAAAGTAAATTTTGACCTGCACACCAAGCAATCACGATGTAATACTTTTCAATAAAAATGACAGACCATTAGGGGCGTACCAAGGAAATCCAAGGAAATGGGCAGGAGGAAGATGGGGGGGGGGG
>JARK01001449.1:93425-125094 GCA_000688135.1 Ancylostoma ceylanicum | reverse complement strand
GGGGGGGGGGGGGGGGGGGGGGGGTTCACTTCCTACATAGAGTGACATGGGATGGTGTCAGGGTCAGCTACGAGACTCGCCCTGATTAGTCCGACACCAAAAACCGATAAAACATTGCGGGTGGAATTTAGATGATGAATATAATGCAGCACAAACTACGGGAAACAGCAATGACGCTAATACTGCAAGGCAGTTTCGTCCAATGTATAACAGAAAAGCAGGACCAAAAATAGAACACGGATAATGGGGTCCATAATGATTCTTTTGAGAACACTGCCGTCTAACGTGAACTAGTCGATTATCAGCAGGCACCAAGTTCAGTCTTCAATACTCAAATCTATACCATTTCTTGAAATCGAGAGGAACTTTGTGTTCAGGGTAATCGAAGATACCGGTGGTACTGCTTTTGCTGAGACAATTGAATCGCTTCTGAGAGCTCTCTTCAAAGGTTTTTTCCCTGATTTTACCCAACTAGCCATCAGCAGACACTGTTTTAATATTATTGCATTACAGACACTTCGTTCCCCACGAGGCAAGTGCACCAAAGTGCTCGAGAAGAAATCGAGCTCTGCAGTAAGAGGAGAAGGAAGAAGAAGGCGAAGAACAGAGTATTAAGGTAAGTTTCCCATTGAGTTCACCTATTCCTGAATAAAATTCTGATTCGGGTACAGAGATTACCAATCCGATGGCGAGGGCTACGCGCAGCCCACGCATTCCCGAACTCTGAGCGATCTCCCGTCTCGACCTACTTCATCAAATGCCTTCAACGCTGATTAGATCTCGCGATAATGTTTATTGACTAAATGCAATTACCTTGACAAAGGACGAGTAAAAACATGATGATTGCGAATTTCGTTGTTTTGTTTTTGCAGAAGCAATAAACAATGGAAAACTCCACCGAGTGTATGAACCCGTGAAGAGATTATGATTTGGATGTTGGAAACGAGTGCCAGTAGTACCATGCGTAAGCGAGGCATTCAGTGCGTATAAAGCGAGAACCCAAATCGTGGAAGGCTGCCAAAGTGAATCGCAGAGAAAATCATACTGGTTGGACATAATTCCCAGGGAAGAGACCAGTCACTCCATCCAGCACTCCTTCGTACCATCCATCGTCGTTCTTTCTGAGCACATATACAATACAGTTCTCTCGCAGAGACAGTTCATCTGGTTTGTCCGCATCGTAGTCGTATAAGGCAACAGCTAAAACCAAACTATGAACTCTAGTATAATACACCAAAATCAGAGGATATTGCTAAATGTTTGACAGAAAACATTTTTAAAAGAAATCGAGTAATACTATGAAAAGTTTTCAAAAAAAAAAAACTACTTCTAAATACGACTACTATCTCCAAAAATATTAATAAGGAAAAATTACCCTTCTCTATGTAATTCCGAGGAATCCAGTCTGCTTGTGCATCGAAAAAGTTCGCTTGTGAAAGCGGTGGAGGTGGAAGGGGTTCATCCTCATGAGTGGAATTCAGCATTTGCATTGCAGGTGGTGGAAGATCTAAAACTGCAGGTTTAAGAACACTTAAAAGTGAAACTAAGGAAAAAGAAGAGATTCGAAATAAAATTGGAAAGCGAAACCTGCAAATGCAGCCGACTCGAAATAGCAGCAAAAAGAATAACATCGAAATTCTTACCATCAGCTCTAGTCATGCCAACGTATCCATAGTGAGAACTAAGCTGCGGAGGAGGCAACGGGAAACCGGGGGAATCTGCTCTTTCTTCATTGACCACGCTACCGCCATCAACCATAGATGCACGGGGAATGTGTGGTTGGTGGATTCTTAACGTTCCTAAAAGAAGACATAGCTTTAAAAATGGATGAGATAGAAGAGAAATGATAATGAGATCATATGAAATAACTAGTGGAGCACTTTTTTCTAATCACTTTAGACGCAAACAAGAATTATTTTAGTCGAAATGCAAAACTTCACCCCACCCAATGTTTTGACGAACGCTTTTTTTCAAGCACAACCGCGAGAGCATCAAGTGTAGCAAAACATACCATATCTGTCCTGCACACTAATCCTTCCAAACTCAGAAGTTGTGTCAGAATCTCCGGCACCACGATATCCTATTTGGTGAGTGCCATAGTCACCAGAGGAATGTTGAGAAGGAGCTACTGGCATGTATCGCTGATGATCCATTAGTGGCATCACCTAGGAAAGGAGTGATACCAACGCAGAACGAGTAATAAAGCAAAGAACCAACCAGAGGAACTCTGTAGTGATCTGACGGAGTCATGGAGAGGTGACCACTGCGGACAGATGAACGACCAAGCTGAAATGTGACAGCGAAAGATTAGAAACAAGAAATTATTACACCTAGTGAGACTGAGGACGATTTCAATATGAGTGTACGGTTCATAAGCTATAAACTAATTGTCAGCACCGAATGAATTTATCTACCCTGAACCCCAGCAACAATTGAAACGACTTGAAGACACGTTTTCATTGCAACAGATGCTTTGCGCTCTCAACGCGGGGCCATGGACATGAAACGGCATAGATCACTGTATCTTGAGCAAATGAGCGAAAACTTAACTATACAGTTTCACGCCTCAATAATTAACTCATCGCTACCATCAAGGACTCACAGAACTCACAGTATTTGTTCCAATATTAGCCGTTCGTTCATACTGAGCGTAATGCATAGCATACGGCTGCGACCCAGAAACACTGGAAGCGGCTCGTGAAACTAAACCACCACGATGTTGTAGAGGAACCTGAAATTTAGACTTCTACACATTTAGACCTGAAGAAAGTTAGACATTGCAAACAACCTCGCAGCGAACACCATGCCCAATTCCATCCAACACAGAAAAATCGATGGGAGTGCGTTTGTATCGTTGAGCGGGTTCCTATAACTACTTATCATTCCCACTCATTAATGGAAGACCAACACTCATATAACTAGAACCTCAGTTCAAAAAGAGCAGTGATGAAGTAAAATGTGCACCTGAACTGCAGGAGCAATGATCTTTGGCTGTTTTTGAAGTGTCTTATTAGTTGTAAGGGCACCAATCTCACGTCGAGCAAGTTTCTCTTTGTGGATGTTAACAACCTAGAACAGATGTCATACGCAGCAAAAAGAAAATAAATAAGATAGAAAGGAATGAAAATGGACAAAATCCTTTTGAATAAAACTAACCACATCGATGTTGTCCACTTGACCAGTGAGACTTGCAATTTTATCTGTTTGTAAATCCAACATATCCAATAAATCTCTGGAAGAACAACAAATGCTGAAGACTAAGAACTCAATCGTTTGAAAGGCTTACCTTGCAAGGGTATTTATCTGATACGCCACGCTGGCGAGAGACTGCAAAGCAAATTGCTTGCTTTCCTCGAACGCTGCATTTCGATCCTAAAATGGTTCGGAATCAGTAAACCACTTACACATATACTAACTAGAAAACCAAAAAACTGTTTGGATTCTATGGAGGTTTGCGAGTAGCTACTTACAATGGGCATGAACTCGATTGGAACTGAATTTAAAAAAAAAAAACTATTCTGCAGAAGATGTTAAATGAAAACACCAATAAAGAATCTATTCCAGTTGACAGAAACCTCGAAAACACAAAAAAGAAAAGACAAATCCTTGCAATAAAGGGAACCTTTTCCATCCATACAAAGTCGAGTCTTTAAAAGCACTATTCCATTTGTTCTGCCTCAAAGTCTCAAAATCAAAAGTTTCTCTGAAACTCCGTCTAGTGGGGTTTTTTCCATGCTGAACAAGAATATCACATCAATTTTGCACGGTAACAAAAAAACTCCTACTGGTTCTTATTTGTTAGTTTTTCGGTGATTTACTTGCAAAACTTGCCTGGGGTTCGTGTTCAACATAAGAGGAAACCCCTAGGGCGAACTTTGGACGGGTTTGGTTGGTTGTTGTACCTACCCTAACCTTACCGCAACCTACAACAATGGAGTTACGATGCAAAATCAATGTGGTGTTCGTGATCAGCATGTCAAATTTCTCAAAATTTGCCGGCATTATCTAACCTGTATTTACAGGAAATATACTTACACGAGCGTTGAGGTAGTTCGCTTCACAGTACGCTGCAACATTCTCCAGATTAACGTGGCTGGTCTCCAGATGACTGCGGTGCTCCGGAATCCGCGACTCGATCAGCGTCCTCAGATCGTTCCCGGCCATTCCGCCTCCATTTTCGTCTAGCATCATCTTGAATCAAGCCAGCAAATGCAGAGAAGTCATGACAGGCAGACGACGACGATGGAGCAGCACCGTCTGGCGAACCCGCTGTGACGTCACGTCGGAAGTGTGCAACCACGTCCAACAGCACTCATTTGACGGACTCGCCAAGATGCTGCACTTGCTTGCCTGTTCCCCACTTGTTGGGCATGCTACGCGCGGTTCTTGTCTTGCTTCTGCTAGCAGTTCCCATAGTGAACTCTGCTTGGAATTCAGAGGAGCTCGCTCTGTACGATCTGGTGGAGGAAGTTAACACGAACTTCTACGATCTCTTTGGAATCGCCAAGGTAATTATTCATTACCCTTTCTTACCTGATGAACATATTTTTTCTTTACTTTACTTATTTACTTCTTCTTTGGTGACGTTACTAGTGGATCTCATTGTATTTGTGAAGTAGGACTTTCTCGGAGATTATCTAGGTTCTATACATGAGGAGCGCCAGTGAGCTACGTAGTGTTTTAGGGAGATTGAAGTCAAATTTTCGGGTCAAACTTTTATCGATTGAAATGCCGAGAGTCTAAAGTACATTAATAACATCCGAACTATGAAATGAACAAAAGGATGAAGGCTTACCCGTTGAGATACACCAGCGCGAAGCTTGAATCTTACCTGCTGTCTTCTTTGAACCTGCGTTCTGACGACACTCCAGTTTACGCAGGCACAGCTATTTTTCGCTGAGAGCGCAAAGTATGGCTAAGTCAAGTCTCATCTCAAGGCGGAAGTAACGTTCCACACAGCATTCTTCCACACTTTCAAACACAAGGAAGATAGACTTCTAGATTTGTGGCTTTTAGATTTTTCCCTTCTTCCTTTCTTTAATGGTTCTACGCCCAAAGTTCTGGAATCGGTTAAGATCTTGAACTAGAAAATTCGGACCGAGAGATTTTTCCGGTCACTCAGAGAATCGTGCAGCTCTATCCTCCGACCATTGCAGCACTTCTCGCCTAGTACACCGACAAGTGCTGCTAAATCATCACGACTATATCCGTACTTGTCATAACCTCGCCCTTAAAGTGCTGATACTCTAGCTCTACAGTGCTGCCGAATGGGCTTGGCCCCGCCTACAGCCTCGCCCTAGTCTAGTCGTACATTCGCCCAAGACTGCCAAAAGTAGTGCTGCATCACCATAGTCCCGCCCCACAGTGCTGCTCGAAAAGGCGCCACTAGGTCCGCTCCCAGCCCACCATGGTGGCCTAGTGAAGTGATTGGGCTGTCAAGCCCCGCTTCGAAGATCCACGCACTTCGGCCACTCCACTGTTGAATGAGCGAAGTGGAAGAAAAATTTATTATACGTATTGATTGCATAGCAAACGTTTCAAGACATCAGTCGAATACTAAGTCTAAGGTTCAATTCTAGTGCAAAATACAAGCGTCCTTCAAATGCTTCGATGACAAAACAAGCACACATTTCGTAAGTCAGATGAACACGTAACTTATGGCTCATGGCTTACTTCACAGCTTTCATCGGTACCCTTTATATTAAGAGTTTTCGTGCAACCGCTCTTAAGCCAGCACGCTATCCGAAGCAAACTGTGTGATAAGATCTGTGTGTATTTGTGTGGTGTGTGTTTGTGTATTTCGAGGTGGAGTGCGCCTACCATGGCGCAAACTGGCAATCGATATCCAGCTGGTTGTCTGCTGGAGCGCCGCCAGCAGTACGCCACGCATCATGTCATGCGGTGCGCTCGCAGGTCACCCGGAAACATACACACTGTGTGCTATGGGCCTACGAGTGACGTTATGACTGGGAACAATATAATGTGAGTGAAAAGACCAATAACATTTGAATTTCGGAGAAAAAAGTAGCAATTTTGTTCTATAGGCACGTATCAGGCGAACGTGTCCCAGAAATGAAGATCTGTAAAAGACCTGGTGGAAAGCAGAGAGCCATCTGAGCTAAAAAAAACAACCAGCTATCTGATCAGCAAAAAAGACACTGAAGNTCATCTTCTTCTCTCAGAGAAGGGCACATTCACAAACCAATTCGCGTTTGAATTATTTCTGGAGTTGGAATGAGTTTCTGAGGTTGTTAGTGTTAGAATTTTACATGTAATAATTCTTCAGTGTCTTAACTTCCATGTTCTTTCTTCTTTAAACCTGGGCATTTTGCGGTAATAACTCTATATTGTGTTGTGCCTGACCAGGTTGTTAGTGGATATATTTATTTACTTTATGCCTGACGTTTCGACGTGACCGTCGTCTTCGGAGGCCTAAAAGTGGCTCTTAGTTTCTCATCTGTGTTCCAGACCGCCAAACGTTGTAGAGTGAAACTGAAAGTTGAAACTAGCAGAGTGGGAGGAGACGTTTGGCGGTCTGGAACACAGATGAGAAACTAAGAGCCACTTTTAGGCCTCCGAAGACGACGGTCACGTCGAAACGTCAGGCATAAAGTAAATAAATATATCCACTAACAACCTGGTCAGGCACAACACAATATAGAGTTATTACCGCAAAATGCCCAGGTTTAAAGAAGAAAGAACATGGAAGTTAAGACACTGAAGAATTATTACATGTAAAATTCTAACACTAACAACCTCAGAAACTCATTCCAACTCCAGAAATAATTCAAACGCGAATTGGTTTGTGAATGTGCCCTTCTCTGAGAGAAGAAGATGAAGAAGAGTAGAAATAGAGCAAAGAATAAGAATAAAAGTAAAATTACCAAAGTGTGTTTTACAATTTTGGCGTCAAATCATTGCAACACGCTGAAGCATCGCATGCGTATGCCCAATTTCGCTGGCTCTCTCAGGCGTTGCTCATGCGTACTGCGAAAAGTTGAAGAGTTGATACGCAATGCAAACTGAATGGGGAAAATGAGGAGCGTCAACTTTTTCACAATGCAAGCATAGACAATTTCCGGAACGCTGTAGCTCTATTGGCAAACTAAACAAGGGTAGCGGTATAAGGCCTATGGTATACTACGCAGCGACACCGTCGCTGTGAAGAAATTGAGTGGAAATGATGAAAACAAAGTGTTACAAGTTCTCATATCTTGTCACACGGTTAGCGTTGGATTTCATGTTGGCGTAGGAAAAGTTGCATGAGAACTTTTGGAGGTGAACGGTCCCAGCGACAGCGTCGCTGTGCAGTAAGCCATAGGCCCCTTAGAGGGAAAAGATAAAGGGAGAGAGGGAGAGAAAGAGGAGGCCAAAGAAAACATGAGATGGAGTGGAAAAGAGCGAATGGAATGGAAAAGAGCAAACAGTACCGCAGATATTACAAGGTACCGTCACGAACTACACGAAAACTCCAAAGCAAAACAGCAATTAACAAAGGAAGAAAACAAGATTGAAACAAAGATAAGAGAGGCTAGATGCAAAACTGAGAAAGGAGAGAAACAAAAATCAGGCAGAAACGAAAGTTCAAGTCTTCGAAATTGCAACAAAAAAAAACTCACTCTAAGCCGCAGGTAGTTTGCAGGTTGTTCGTCACTCCTACAGCGCCGGTCCTGTTCCCAAACTGCAAGGACCTGAAAATAGGAAAATGAGCACACAAACACATACTAATGGAGAGTAGAACACGAAACGGAGAGAATAGGATAAGCTAACAGAGAATTGCACACAAATACAACAGGAGATGAAACAATAAACTTCAGAACACACAGTAAGACAAGAAAATATCTCATTTCGAGTGAAGAGAATGAAAGGAATTTCGAAAATCTGCGCCGATGCCTCGCGCGGTGTGCCATTTCAGGCCGCTCAAGTTTGAATTCAGCAGCATTCGTCATATCTTCGCAGCAACTAATCAGTACTGCTCACCTTCCCGCAGCAGTTATGCATATTGTTCCCCTCAAAAAAGTAGGCGGTTCAGGTCTCGGCAGCTGATTAGCAACAGTGCTGCTTCGATGCAGCACAACCTCAATAACTGCTGCCCTTGTCAGTATATATGATATTTTGCTGCTTCACACAAAATGTGGGCGTGGGAGACTCAACTCTCGGAGGATAGAGCTGCGCGATTCTCTGAGCAGTACTAATTGAAAGCAGTTGACAGCATATGACTTATTGGAAACAACCATAATTAATCAATGCCTAATAAGGTAGTTTTTTCTCGTAACCAAATTAGGATCTGATAAAATGCAGGACTCAAACTCAGAGTGGTGTAAAACAGTGAGGTATTTTCAGAGGACCGGGTCACGAATGATTTATCAGTGTTTCTCGACTCATTTGCATCTCATTCACTACGAGACACGAAAATAACGAATATTGAATCGACAGCTTGTTCTCCTACAGCTCGTTTGCCTCGTGTAAGCTGACGCATTGTCATGTCAAACGACCAAGTGAGACATAGATGTCGAGGTCCGCGGTTGCAGTTTTTTCGCAGTGAACAATGACTCGTAGTGACGACTTTAGAAGAGTGGTTAGCAAGCAACTTCTTTCATGTAACTTATTTCGGGAGACCTCAAACGAACAGTTCAAACGATATTTCCACCGGCGGACGCCTCGTATCTGAGGTGTTATCTTCCAATGTAAATTCGCTCACAAGAGCAGTTAAAGGTGATGATCACTAATTCACGTCACTCACAGTTGAAATTTCCAGCTGCTATAATGCAGATAAGGTAGGGCTATTGGCTCAGCTGGAACGAAGAGCATCGCATAGGATATTTGCCTTCGCAATTTGATAAAAACAAACTGGCCAGCGCTCAGTTGTTTCTACTGAAAGAGCGATGATGGTATTGATGTGGAGCTGCTGCGTTTCAGTTTCATAATCTCAATTTCTTCCAGGATGCCTCAGTCGGGGAAATAAAAAAGGCATACAGACGGCTCAGTCTAGAGTGGCATCCTGACAGAAACAGTGCACCAGATGCTTCGGAAAAATTTCGACAGGTAGTTTTGACAGTTTGTTAATCTTTTTCTATATTCGCATAGCATAAATAAGCTAAGGTTTTTTTGAAACAAGTATACTCAATAGTGTTGCTCATTGTTCTCATCTTCTTTGCTTTTTTTTCAAAGATGAACCATGTTCTCTAGGTTTGTGTTTATCATCCCTTCTTTTTTTTTCTTTTTATAATATTCTTCCGAATAAGAGCGACTCAAATCGAAAAAGAACTCTCACCTGATAAGTAATTTAAGAAATCGTGAAGACCATTCTCATGCGAAAATATTGCTTCGGGATCAATGTAACCAGTTCCGAACGTTCACTTCCAGTAAATGGTCAATTATACCTCTATGAGGTGCTCTTCAAGAGGTATGATTGCGAATGTGTTACTTTTCTTGTTCTCTGCACTCTCGGCTTGAAGTCTTGCTCATTATCAGCTCTCGCTCATCTCTGCAAAATCTGATATCTATTCAGTTCTTAATCGCTGTGCAGCTCTGCAGAATTCTTGACGCCCATTACACTTGTTGTTCTTTTGCTATGCATGTGTTCCTCCTATTTCTGCAGGTCTCTTTCTTCATCTCATTACTGCATCTTTCTTTCGATATCTATTCACGCTCCGGAAGTCTTATCACCTTCATAGAAGTCGCCTCTCAGGAGCTGTTTAGAATTATTCTTGAAAACTGCATAGAAGAGCTATTCTCAGAATACTTCGCCTAGTGTAGTTTGATGCTGGAGCATAAATTCAGTATTCAAGTTATATAACAACGTATTTTTATGTGATTATTGTTGTTATCGGCGGATCTCGTTCAAACAAGGGATCCTAACCGGTTCAGTCGCGAAACCATGTAGCGTGTCCACAGGTGGCAGATAGGTGGCTAATCGCGGACCAAAGCGACCGTGTGCTTGCCTGAGACGTAGGTTCATTCAGGGGTGGACTTACTGTCTCTGCAGTATGGGAACGATTCAGACTTTCGGCCAGGGCATGGTGTGCTCATGCATGCGCGGTGGGGGTCTGGGTATCTGCAGATTGTATCAGGTGCATCTGTTGACTGGAAGGAACGAGGAAGGCGGTTTGGAGTCGCCTCTAACAAATGAGCGCCATCGTCCACTTTCGGGAAGCTTGACTTCCCGATGAAACCCTACCTAGCCCCCATCCCATGAGGAACCTTTTAGCTACCTTATTTGATTGTGATTTTTACTTTATTTTCCAGATAGTTTCGATATATGAAGTTCTGAAGTCAAGCGAGTTGCGCGAGAAGTACGATAATGTACTGGAGTTCGGCTTACCTGATTGGCGCCAGCCAATCTACTACTATAGGTACTATTACTCGTTTCTATAACCTACACATTGTGAGTTTTAATGGACTGTTTTAGAAAAATGCGGAAGCTTGCTTGGTATGAGGCCATTATTGTTCTTATCGCTGTTTCAACTATTGCTCATTACCTCATGATGTGGGCTGCTTACTACGAAAAGTACTTAGTGTTGAAACAGGTAAGCTGAAGCTACAATGCTGTGCCGACGTCAGATAATTCTGCATATGCTGTTTAGAGTTTGAAGAAGTCGCGGAAGCGCGATAAAAAGGGAGAAGCAGAAGGCTCGGTTACTCAGCTGCACGAGGCACTTGAAGTCTTCCGTCCTCGATTCCACGACTTGCTGCCGTTTCTTATGGCACGTGGGTCGTGGGACTTGCTGAAGGTAGGATGTTTTTCGATCTCACCCGCTTGATTTGTTGTTGTCTGCTGTTATTTTTAGACATATGGTACAAAAACAGAGAATTTTTCAGTTATCAATTGTCTTGGCACGAGAGCAGCTGAGTCGAAAAGAGCCAGAAATAGAGGCGAGTTTCGAGACTCTTTTCCGAGAGAGCTTGTTTTTAGCCGCTACATCAGCAGTCTGGTTCCTAAACTACGGTAACATGTTCATAAGGGTTTTCGACATGAAATATGGGATTAATACGGGAATCATTTCAGGATGAATGCATTTCCTCTGAAACCATATTTTAGGAAGAAGTGCCGGAACCACGGAGGCCAGCACCAGTTCCCCGTGCTCCAGAGTTCACTTATGAAGTGGCCACTGATTTGAAAGCGGTCAGCACCAACAATCCTGAAATGGCCGCGAAGTATATGAGTGAAGCTGACGAGTCGCAGAAAAGTATGTGTGCCTGTAACTTGTCCAGAATTATATTTGCATTTTGCTCACAATTTGCAGAACAAAGTGGTGCGCCATGGTCATGTGAGGAGCTCTATCAACTGGTTCGCCTTAGCACCGAGAAATTTCCACCAGGTATCTGATGCTTTCGTAATCCCAGTGTTTGACCGTTGTTTCCAAATTATCCTAGTTTCTGGGTTGTTTTGGGCACACCGAATCGGTGGGAATGTATGGCTCGGGTGCTGAACAGAACTGCTCAGGATGTGACCACAATGGCTGGGAAATTGAAACACATGAAACAAGTGAGTAACACCTTTGGTTTTCTTATGGTACCACAGTTGTCCTGGCGCTATATTCCACGTGGAGTGTAGCACCCACCTAGCCAGCGATGGCGACGCAGGGTGCTTCACTCCACGAGGATGCTGTATTATTCTCCACATGGATTGTAGCGCAAACCTTATATCCTGATTTCTGAGCAGCCAAACATACTAGGTCGTTAGTAGTACGGCGGTAGTGCTTATCTCTTTGTATTTTGACCATTCTCAAGATTTTTGTTTGAGGAGGAGTATGAAAAGCTCGCCATGGGTCAGCAGTCAAATGCTGTCCTAGATGTTCGGAGCGGCAAAAGTGAAGCCACCACCAGTTCCAGCTCACCACCTGCTGTGAGTTTGAAACTGTTTCTCACTAGATCTTCTTATCAAGGAGGTTTCTTAGAAGGAGCATAGTTTTTTCTTTTACTATTGTGTTTTATTTATTTATTTTTACTTTACTTTATTATGACTATTATTTCTATTTTATCCTATTTTCTGCATCAAGTTCGACTTAACCCTTGTTGTTCGTTTCATGGACCTTGCCGTTTTTGAGCAGCGTTCCTTTGTTCTTAGAGCTTTTTTGCTGCTTGACGCTCAAAGCCGACGGTTTTTACTATTCTTTGGTGTTTTTTCTTCGGTAATTTTGTATTAAGTCTTTTAAAGGCAGCACCCACGGAAAATTTCGTTGCGAACATTCCGAATGTTTTGAAAAACCCAGGACTTGGGGGATACTTTCGCGGCACAAGCTGCATTGAAAGTGTCTCTTTACTTACTTCCAATGGAATTGCCTAGGATGAGACGGACTTGTTTATCAGCTGATTGTACGTGTTTTCTCGGTTGCATTCGGTTGTGTTAGAGCACCGAAATCTTTTTGGGGCGCGAGGTACATCGATTTGCAGCTGATCTATTCGCCAATCCATCCCCTTCTTCGGTTAATTTCCTTGTTATGCCTCGGGAAATACTCCGATCTTCCCAAATTTTCCAATTTTGTTTCCCATGATTGCAATCCTTTATCATTAGAGCTCTAAGGTCATTATAGCTGAATACTGGTAGTAGAGATAGCTTTTTTGACGGAATTTCAATTTTCTGTCATTTCTTTGTTGTTAGGAAATGTTTTGGTTTTTTAGTGACCTCTTTGTTGTCCGGTGTTAATTTTCCACCTATTATTTTTGCAACATTGCGGAAAAGGCCGCAGTTTATTAAAAATAACTGATTTTGACAAAATTCGCATGCTGAAAAAGACGGCCTTATCGATCTTTCGCTATCGGTCGGCACCCCATGGCTCGCGCAACTCGACCACCTCTGACGGAAGCAAGATGATTATGGACTTCCAAACAAAGGATTTTTGGTGCGAATGGAAAATTCTGTCTTTAAGGAAGTGTTAAGCATCATCGATATATCCGAAATATGCTGATATCTTAGAGTCGAAAATTTCCGTGGGTGCTGCCTTTAATTTCAAACGCATGCTTCTGTAGTAATATTCAAACGACTGTGCCATTATGTGTCCCAACAGGCAAGTGAAGTCGGCAGTTTGACAATGTTTTTTTTTTTGCTGGCTGGGTGTAAGGCGTAGGATGCGATTTTCCTGCTGTCACTATGTGAGGACGTGATAGGGGCACACTCCTTCCACTCGGTCTACTGTCGCGCGTAGCGTTTCACTTGGATCGACTCTACATACAGGAACTCGTTCAGCTGCTAACACTCCATCATTCCATCCTCACTTAGTGTTAATGTTGTCAGCGCATCATTGGTTTTCTTTCGCCGTATAACTGTACAAAGTTGGTGGCAATTTTCCTTTTCGACGACTCAGAGACACAGAAATGCGTCACGCAGACGTACATATTCATGAGTGAATTCATAGTATGGAAATTCGTCAGCATTAGTTGAAAGCATCTGTTGCAGCCTTATGTGGAATGGACACAAACGGAACAGAAACAGCTTGAAGCAGCTCTTCAGCAGTATCCTAAAGGATGCGAAGATAGGTGAGCTATGAGAGTTTAGCTTCTGAAGGACACTTTGATCGTGCTCTGCTCTCAGATGGGACAAAATAGCAGCGGCCGTGCCTACGAAGACGAAGGAGCAATGTCAGCAAAGATTGAAAGAACTAGTCGAACTTGTCAGGCGGAAAAAGGCGGCCAAGACGTAGAAGTCGGTTTTCTCCACTAGATTTGATGAGTTTTGCCGCTGCTCAATCGCATTTTCTTGTCTTTGGTTCCAAGGGGGTGTTTCACAACGGTTACTATTGTATATGATGGTATTCTGGTATCGATGTATATTATTTTATTATGGAAGTTTATTTATAAAAAATGTTCTCTGCACATAAAACACACACAAATACTGCATAAAGAGATGAATTACTGACTGATGGAAGTACTCACGGCATGTGTATTCGTTAAAGCACTGTGATAATAAAGTTGAGCGATGAGTGAGTTTTGGTAGCACACTTCTAAGGCACTTGAAGCATCACGAGGGATCGGTCATGTTGCAGGGGGCGAGAGGCGGGGGGCCGCCGCCGCCGCCGGACTGTCTGAGCCCGCCGCGCGCTGAGCTCTTCACTGGTACCTAACGGACAAGGTAGATCAGAAAAAGACAAAAGAAAAACATCTAATATCACATGAGAAATCTTGCGCAAATATAATCTCATCACATGACAGTACATTTGTGCAAGCTGAAGACGTATCGGCAAGCTGAACACATGAGTGTAAGCAAATATCAGATAAATGCTGAGAAAAAACGGTTGTCAGTAGAAGAAAAACCCGAAATGCTTTGGGTTGTTGGGGGTAACGTGGACATATCATCTACCACCTCATTGTCTATAACTTAACACGAGTATTTACAAAAGAGTGCTGCAGCAGTGGGGTGGGAATAGAATCTCTGTGCTCGGTTGAGGTCATCACAGCATTTGGCCATGGCTCTGAGGGTTGTAGCTGTCCGGTCCGGCGTAGCGGGTCTTCGTGTCCGCGTAGTGCCCGTCTGGATCGCGGTTCTCCTTGCGCTCGGCCTTCTCCGTGTGTGGGCGATTTCGTTTGAAGAAGCCGCACTGAAAAGGGGTGATGTGATCTGGGAAACGGTGTCGTTAGTTGGGGAAAAACTTACCCTCCACAGCAGTAGGATCAGCAATGCGAGGAGGACCAATCCTATGAGGATGGCCAGCAGATACAGCCACCATGGAACGCCAGCTGCTGAGGTTTCATCGTCGATGGCGTTCAGCGAAGTGGTGACCTGAAATGCTTTAAGTAATATTAGCGTTTGAAGGTGATACTCTATTTTTACTGGTATTGGGTGCTTTCAAAAGCTGAAATGGTTCCGCAGTAGTCTACCAGCGCCTCTCCCTTCACCTCTAACGCAAGTATAAAGTGTATGGTGCTACTACTGGAGTAATTGCACACCTAGCGCTATCTAGTGCTTTTTTTCTAACCCGACGGTAAGGATACCGCACTGAACTTGCTTAATTTATTACCTTCACACCTGAGGAGTAGGTATTCTGGTAAGCATTAGAGGGTGAGTCAACCTATAATTATTAAGTACTAGGCAGAATGCTCTGACGGTCGCGGTGGAGGACATTTCTCTCAAGAAAAAAAATTAAAGTTCTATATGCGCTCATGTCTATGCAGTTCCTTATTTCCATTTCTTGTGGGCATCTATTTTCGATTATTTGAACTACGACTTGGTTTCCTAACGACTTATCCAGACTATGCGGCCGAGCTCTGCGATTGGCTAGCTCACCCAAATAAACAATCGCTAAGCTTGGTCGCACCGATCTAACCGGGTACAACGCTCCACACTCCGTTACTATCAAAATTTTAACAGTCGAAATCTCATTTTTGGCAGAAATCGCGCTTTTCCTGTGCTGTGTGCTGACTCAGTCTGCGGCCATCTCTGGCTGAGCAGTATTCTTGCTGAGAAGTTATGAACTGTTAGGTATACTTCCATCGATGCGATTCTACAACAGTCGCCGCGATTTTACTGCTCTGCTGCCGTAAATGTTTGACTAGAACAGCATGATAATGGTAACTTACTCTCACACCGAGTGGTTGCAATTTTGCATTTTTTGTTGACTGCGAAAGCGGAGCAACATGACAAGGAGATACCTTATGGCGTGGTTCAGCGCGAAAATGAAAGAAAATGTCAAAACTGTGAGGAAGAACACATGCAAAAAAGCGTTGTTGTCACTTCCAGGATTTAATGGGCCCAAGAAACTCATGAACCTACCGCAGTAACCAGAGTGGGCTTGTGAGGCCAGTTGATTTTTGTGTTCGTCACTCGAGCAAGTGCCAGTGACGAGATTTCACCGCCTGGATTCCGCTCATCAACCAATGTGTTGGTGTACAGTCGGGAGAAGATCTGAAGAGAAACTCTACAGAGCTGGGAAGGAGCGGAAAACTCGGACTGTGCTCACCTCAACAAGCACGAACTCGTCCTCGCGGATGTTGAACAGATCGCACTCGATGTGGGTGCAGCGGAGCGCGTTGCAGTCGACGCTCGCCCTGCTGAGAGGGCCTTGGTAGTCGATCACACCACCGGCGTCCTTTGACTCCTTCACGGCTTGACGGAGATCCGAGAAGCGGGCTTTGTCTGGAAAAGGGCTTTTCAATGGTGCAGCCGTAGTTAGCGAGCTGTTTCTCTCACCTGACGCGACTTTTCCGTCGGCTCTGGCCCTGGCCGCGCTCTGTTTGGTCTTCTTCCGTGCTTCTCTCTTGATTCGACTGCCTCCCCTCTCGTAGTCCTCCTCCTCGTCCTCGTAGTCGTCGTCAGGAATGTACTCATATTCGACTTGTTTCCTCGGTTTCTCCTGGTACACCCACGTGCCTCCACCTCCAGTACCTCCTGTTCGTGTCGTCACCACTTCGGTGTGGTGGACTCTTCCACCCGCAGAACCACCAGTACGCGTTCGCGTCACTTGCGTCTGGAAATTCAAGTTATGGACTAAAAAATGGAACGGAGGTCTGCCTCAGCGTGCAGACAGGCTTAATGAAAGGTTTCAAGGTTTGGGATCTTTGCCTACTGCAACAGGGGTACTTAAATCGTTATCAACTTGAATTTTCTGCGTTTCTCTGGCAGAGTGCATTTCTAATGTGCAAATTCAAATGAAAACGCCTGAACTGACGGAAAAGGTCATGGTCGGAAATAGCAGGCATTGGAAAGGTCGTAGATAAGAGCAATTCAGTCTCAATGCGTGCGTGCGTCACATGTGCGACTATTTAGAAGCGATAAGCTAAGACGCTCTCTTGACGCACGCACGTATTGAGCATGAACTGCCTCAGGGCAAACGAACCTGTGTCGTGTGTTCCATCTCTTCCTCTTCTCCCTCTTCTCCTTCTTCCTCCTCTTCATCGGCTCCTTCCTCTTCACTCCTATAGTCTGGACCGTGTATACGACGCGGCGCTTCGGTCGCAATGTGCTCGTTGGTCACCTGAAAGAAGACACTCTAGTCCGAGCAATGCACCGTAGTGAAATTTTCTCGATAAGACGACTTACCCTCAAATTCAACGGGTTGATGTTCTGCAGCTGTTTCACTCTGCACCGTCCCTTCGAAGGATCGCTGATCACAGGGTCGGTGATCATATAGAGGAGGTGGCCACCTTCGGCGGAGAATGATGGCCAGAAGATGTCGAGTGTGGCTGAGTCGATCTCGGACGGACCTCGGTTCGAGACCTTGATGAGTCAGTTTCGTGTTTTATGAATGGAGAATGATGGAGCTATAGGCAGTACCTGGTAGAGGTGGCTAACCACCGGTCCGATTTCGCTGTCATCGAAGACATCGGCAGCCGTCTTGTTCCTTGTGGAGAAATCAACCTGAACACCAGTTCAAAAATATAAGAGTATTACATATCGGAGCTGCCGAGAGCAGCTGATCACAATGTTGCACATGATTCCATGCAAAATTGTCAAAGGAAAATCGTCTCTGGAAAGAGAATCCCATTGTTTGAATAATCCTAGAGGGCCCAAGGGCAGGAGGAGCGGATTCCCTTACTTGTACATTGTTGTGAAAGCGCGCCGCCTGCTTACGTAGTGCTCTTCAAGTTAAGAAGTGTATCCGGGAAAGATTTTTACCGCCCTCTTGACTTCTAACACCAGCAAGAGAGGAGAAAACCAATGTTACCTCCTCAGTCCCGCTCAAGTTATCCAAAAAAAGGATCGAAAAGGGTTTCTTGGTGAGTTCACATGGAATCATACATACCACTGTGATCAGCAGCTGCTGGCAATATAAAAATATAAAACCCCAAAAAATAATTCTGAGCTGGAATTGTGTCTTCACTTTGTTTTGCGCCGAACAGAAGAATCACCAACCTGTTCAGGATTTGATCTTCCGTTAAGGGTGAGCTGATTTCTGAAGTCGACCGGAATAGTGAACGTGACCATGTTGTCACTTTCGGTGTGTTCCTCTTCGTCATTTGAACTGAAACATTCGAATTTCCTCAACATCCATGAAATCCAGGTATTCATTATTTTCAGGAGGGGTATTGTCATAACTTTTGAAAGGGGTAATCTTCTGAATACTTAGGTATTGTAACACCCATCTTACTCTGACGGATAAAGGCATGGGAAACCAGTGTGTGGACTTATGATTGAGATTACCCTGGGTGAAAATATCGACGCCAGCGTTGACGATAGGTAAATTTGAGCGTTTACACTGAGTATTCTCGAAGCTGCCTCAGGGGTAGAGCTAAGAGAGCTATTCTTGGGCCGCAGGCACCATTCAGATCACCCAATGTTAACGTGTTAACAATTCCCAGATTTACTCAACTTATCATGGGCGGCGACACGTTTGCCCTGGATAATTCCAATTACGCATCTAGACCCATGAAGCTAAACTGGTACGGCTTCCCCAAGCATTCCTATATTAACCAAGGACTGCTGGAGCCGTACGCATAATTGAGATTAGTCAGGGGGTTAACAGCCCACAGATTTACCCATCTTTTACAGGGGCGTCAACACGTTTACCCTGGGTAATATTAGTGATGCCTCGAGGCCTTGGGTGCCATTCTTTTCGGATTGTGTGAACGAGTGGTCATGGCCTTTACCCAGGGGAAGCTCATTCCTAATTACCCTCAATAACAGCTCAAACGTAAAAACGCGTTACCTGTTGACGAAGGCACGGATCTCGATCGGCTTCAGCGGCGGTTTCTGCTCGTTGGCGGTGATTCGCACCACCGTCGACAGCGTCTTGTGCTGCGGCAGCGGGTTGCCTAGCTCGCAGGCGAACGTCCATTTGCCGTCCTCGTCAGGTTCGTCCGTTGTTGGCGAACAGCTTGGAGCTGTCTGTAATCCCGGTAACCTTTCATAAGAGTACGGTAATGGCCATGATGAGGTAAGTACCTTCTCATCTGTAGCTACGACTCCACTGTATTCAAAGCCTTCAGGGACGTCGAAGTAGAGCTTCGTCTCGTACGAGTCCTCTCCTCCGTTGTGTACGGTCACATTGACGAGTAACGTGTTGTCCTTTGTGCCGAGCAGGAATTTCTGGCGATCACTGCAATTGGAAAAATTCGTGGGGTGAAGTTCCTAAGGAAATTCCGGAGGAACTCCGGAATAAGGGAAAAACTCACGCCACCGCCTGCACTCTCAGATCAGGTACGCAAAGATCGTCTTTGCCGCAGTTGTTAGCGATGTTGATCTAAACTATCGCCTTTTTATACATCTACAGTCAAATTGCACACATTATTTGCTGGAAGTCTTGCTCTACACTGTTTACCCATAGTGACAGCTAACTCCAAACGGCCATAGACAAGGGTGGAACCGCGACGCGGGCACTCTGGTTGTCTGCTCCACGAAGGCAGTGGACCTACTGAGAGACACGGAAGAAACTGATACGTTGTGATTTCCCGCTGCCTCGAGAGGTGCAGCAGACAACCAGAGTGACCGCGCCGCGGTCCCGCCCCGTGTCTACGACCGTTTGGACTTCACTGTATCCTTTTTATTTTCCTGTTCTTCCATGGGCAATTCATGTAACTTGCTGGGCATTAAAGGTTCACTGCTATTGCTGTCAACAACAATGAGAGAAAATCTTGCTACCAGCTTTTTTTAAAACTTTTTTTTTACATATGTAGGTATTACATGAGGTGGGCGTAGCCTATGGAAGATTTGAGTAACATTTCATATATTTCTGCAATGCTTTTCATATGTATAATTCTCATAAATTTTTCTTACAGTATAAAGTTGCTTCGTTTTGAGAGTGCGGATGCTGTGACAGCGCTGCTGCTGGCATTGGTACACGCGGCGCGGTCGCCCGAACAGCTGACCAGTGGTCAGTCCAACGTCTTCGGTGAATTTTATCACTTGTTTCCTTTTATAGCTATTCTAAGAACTAAGATAGAACAGTTATAAGAAGGTTGGATTGATTGTGGGTCACCTATTTGATCGGCTGCGTGACAAGAGGTACGCTGCTGCACTGTGATTGGTCGACACATCTACACGTCGCAGTTGCAGCATTCAAAGGTGCGAGCACTGCTGGGGAGGAATGGACAAGTTTTCTGGGCTCAGATGAGACGAATGAATGCTAACGGAGCCAACCAACTGTATGGAAATGGCCACCGATGTCACTGAATGCGTCGAAATGGAAGAAGCAGCCTGGATTCAAGAAGCGTGCGCGCGCGACGCGGTCGCGTTGCGGCGCACGTCTTGGCCAGCTCCCTATTTGATCGACCGCGCCGCATGCTCCAATGCCAGCTGCGCTGCTGCTACGGCACACGCACTTTCAGAGCGAATCGACTGTATCTGATGCTCGCACCTTGTTCTCAAACGACAATGGCACTGTGGTGTCAATGGCCGGTTCAAGCTGGTTTCCGCTGAGTTTACCGCTGCGAGACTCATGGTAGGTGTAGTTGACGGACCAGTGAATCGGAGAGAGCTTATCCCTGAAACGTGCGGTATTTGTGAGCAAGACAGGGAAAACAGCTATCCTTCCAAGTTTCCAGGAAGTTGAGTATCCAAAAAAAAAACTTGAACACCCCTTTAGTTTAAATACGCTCGGTCTCGCTTGATGGATTATGCGGTGAGCTGGGATCCCACGGGGAATTCTCCCGGCTGAGTGACTGACCTCATGGTGCTGGAGGCAAAGAATCGCTGCTTGATGCATTTCTGTCGGTTCTTCTCAAGACGAACACGTCTCTCGATGATGTTCGGATGATCTTTGGTCTTTGATTCTTTGGCCACTGTGATGTCTCGGTCGGTTTTCTGGAAAGGGCTACTTTCGTCGAAACTTTACCACAAAGTACCAGTAGCCGCTACTTACGACATCTCTGCTCAGGAAGTACGCCCTCGGCTCAGGTGAGTGATCGTCGAGGTTGTAGCGCAGCGTGAACTCCAAATCGCTTGGCGTGTCTCCCTTGCCTTCGTAGCGGAGGCAGGTGTTGATTGTGCGGCTAAATAAGGGAAAAGTACCGCTGAGGTTCTGCAGTACGTGTCAGTCCTGCAGAGCTCACCATGACTGCTTGCCGATCTTCGCGTCGACGTCGCAGTTCTTGTCCTCGACGTTGATGGTCACGCTGTCGGCGTCAGTCTGACCGGTAACCGTAACTACTGGTTTGGTCGTCATAACTGCCACGTTTCCACTCTTCCATCCTCCAACGGCGACGTCTGAAAAAAGGCGTTCACACTTGGTGACGAAGGTGTGGACGTAGGGAGGCAGGCATTCGCAATAGCAACACGACCGGAACGGGGGACCTTAGGTAAATTTAGATTTGGAAAGCATCGGAGGCAAAATGAGAGCGCTATAAGAAGGAGGGAAAAAGGTCGAATTTTACTAGAAATGTTGCTATAAGGGTAAATAACGTAAGAAACGGTCTAACGGTTGGTTTTCATTAGATCAAAACCTGATTTCTTGTCTGTCACCTTTTCTCATTTTCATTTCAGAAGTATGAAATGACAGTGTTGTCTCATTTTTTTAGCTAACTTGAAAACCACATTGGATGTATGTTTCGAGGGACTATATGCATCATTTGGATTACCTAGGATAAACGTGTTGATGCCCTTGCTAACCATGGGTAAATCTGTGCGATGTTAACATGCTTACCTTGGGTAACTCTAATGACGCACGCGGCCTCGGGTGTATGGGTGTGAAAAACTCTCTTTGCAACTGTTTCGCGCTGAGAAACATTCCAGTTTCCCTTTTCTTCTTAAACTTAGTGCCTCTGCCTCTCTGATCTTCGAGTTTTTCTTTTGCACATTTGGAATCGCTAGGGAATGCCGACCACAAAGAAGTAAAAGTCATTGCAAAAATTATGGGAAATCCGATTCTCAGCCCCTCATTATGTAAAGTGTAAGCTCGATAGAATCCAGAAAAATTTGAGACCTCTGTCACATTCGCACATGGACACGTGTCACAGAGTTGGACATATGTGGCAGATGTTCTGCATTCCTATGGATACCGATTCCTAACCCTCACATAGTAGGAGGTTTTAAGAGGATTAGGTAATTTGCTTTCCGGTGAAGGTAGAGTAGGTGCTCATGTTCCTCCTCTGTAAGACCTGTTAAGTTCCGGTAAGCAGGAACCGAATGGGTCAAAGAACGCTCACCATTTTCTTTTCAGAGAGATTCCTCCGAATTTCAAGTTGCAACAGTGCAAAGAGTAAAACACTTGAGGAGACGTTAAGTTCGAAAAATGCAGAGTGACGCGGGGTTTCCCTCCCATTTCTTCTTGAGCCTCCCGAAAATACCACTATCTGTTCAATTGTGTTTCTCGAAATTGTGGGAAATCTTATGAGAGCAAAGAAACCGATAGCATGGGTTTTGTGTTACGCCTTTTTTCTTCAGAAATTATTTAAGAAACGGCACTATGCACAGGATCAGAAGTTCCGGCTCGGGCTGGGGCCTATAGTCGTAATATACTGATGTTTCAGGTATGTACACGGGTGTCCAGGTGCCGCATGCACCACTGAGATTACCCAGGGTAAAGGCATCAACATATCACGAATTCACCCATCGTTAACATTGAAATCAACACTTTGACACTCGATAATCTCGTTAACCGTTAACCCTCAACACGTTATCAACACGTTAATCCTGGCGCATAGGGTGGGCTGAGAGACTAGGGTGCAAAGAAGCATGGATCTTGGTGCCCTTTAACCAGACAGAAACGTCAGATCACGATCACGACGGAGAGAAGAAGCCACACACTGTGTCCCTCCCTACATTTTAGGATTTGACTTCAGAACTGGGGCCTTCCCATTAGGATCAACATATTTTCAATAGCTAGGCGTATAAGCATCCGTGCTGTTGAATTATAAATGCGCAAAACATGTATACACATAGTAAATATAAGCCGTGTGTTCACGGAAGTCTGTGTTATTCTTCTAAGAGGATTGTTTGAATGAAGAGAACCATTTAGATGCTCATGGAATCCAAGCTAAGAAATGGAACAAAACTTATGAACGGTTCTTTCCCACAAGGTAAAAATTGCCGAAAAAAGACGAACATTTCTAAAGTCGACTGAAGACTTCGTGCACTTTTTTTGGACGGTGAGAAAATGTAAATTCATGTAATTGTTCGGAAGTTTCTGAAAGGGCCCATGGAATCCAGTCTTCATAGTGCAGGTCAGAAGCATAAAAAGCGTTATTCAAAGTACTCAATACGCACTAGAATACTGTATTAGTAAAGTAGTCAAGTTATGGAAACGTATTACGGTACGTTGCTGGAAACGGTGTACGCACGGTGTCCTACGATAACTCTACCTCGTGCAAAGATTCATGATCGTCATCCTCTGATGGCACCGTTTCTCGAAAAGTAATGGCAAAAAAGTAATTAAAGACATGGATCGAATGATGTGCAGGGAAGTCCTTCAAAAAGTGCAGAAAGGAATTTTTCGTGGAAGGTTGTTTATGCTTACACTTTCTATGATCTCCATGGATATTCTCGGAAACTTCCCGAACAAACCAGTAAAACAACCATTTTCTTAATTTTTTGGAGCTGTTGAAGAGAGCACAATTTTTCTTTCCTAGGGCATATGTGGTGATTATGTGGTGCCCATCCTTGCTTCCACATAGGTGGGAATACCTTTTCCTATTATTCCTTCATTTTTCTTTCTCCTCTGCTGCTGAAAGCCCCTGCATAGGTGGCCATTTCGAACGTCCACTTGAGACATCGTAATGACAACGTCTGTCCTTCTGCGGAAATGTCATTAATCATAGTGCACTGTGTTTGGGTGTGGCGAACGAGTCGAGCAGGAAAAAAGCAGCGCGAATGGAGTTGCGATGCTGCAGGTCAAGGACCGGAAAGGGGAGAATCGCAGTGGTTTCGGACGAATCCAGGAAGACTGCCGGATCCAATCGAGTTATGCCTTTTTAGGATCTTCGCTCTAAGTACTATGGATAATTTTTGTCCTTTCACGTATGTGGGGCATCTTCTGGGAGAATACACGGTAAGGCCCGCTAAGGCCCGTGCTCACCTGGCATTCCATTGCCATCCACATCAACACCACCGGCCACCGCGAATCCGAAAGTCTTCATCCGCGAGCCCATGCTAGCGCCTTCGATCTGAATTCACATGTGGTCATTTGTCCCAGCAGTCCTTTCGACAGTGCCTCACGTCCAGAAAACTAGGGCTAGAGCATCTCCGACTCACCTTTTGGGTATATTTCTGGCGCACTCCATCTTTGCTGCCGTGCATGACGTAAACTGCACCGGCTTTGTTCTTTCCGGCGTACGGTGCTCCAACGATGAAATCTGGAATAGTTCAGTGCAATTTGGCATAAAGAACCATTGAAATCACTGTAGTGCGATCCGCGTACGTTTCTGGAAAGGCTGTTGGCTCTGGTTAAGTGAGAATCTAGTGCGGACGAGCTTCTCTAGCGAAATCGGGTAATTTCAGCAGAAACCTCCCAGTCGGGTAATTTTTCCCAAGAGATCCGCATTTGAATCTTAGAAATTGAGATCCCCAAGCAGAGGAAGGCACATTTTGAACCGAAAAGAAACAAATTAGCTAACAGTAAGTTAAAAGATTGAACCATTCAGAGACCAATTCGAACATTCGAATATTTGAAAAAGAGAAAGACCTCTTGATATTCCCTTCAGGGCTCAATCGCCCCATCATCCCCGAACATTCAAGTTTATTATCCATTCAAGAACGAATATTCAAGGTCGAGAATATTTAGTACGTTACTCGGTCCAACCTATACAGTTGGTGTCGATTGCGGTTGCCTTTCCGCGGCCTCAAAAAGCACGCAGCGCGTCCGAGTTGCTCGAGCAGGGGTCCCCGCCGGGACAACAAACTTTGGGATTTTCTTGATCGTTAGTTGGTTTTCTTATTAGTTAACATCAAATGTGACGAACAACTGTCAAAAAATCCGTATTCGCCACTGCGGCGGCGATTCCTTTGTGAGCGACGCGGTCGCGTTGCGTGGTTTTCAATGTCACGGAAAGGCCACCGACGCCCACGGTGGACGGAAGGGCCACTGAGGACGTAGAAACACACAAATCTGCTCAAAATTAAAGCAGCAATACATGTTTTGATGGCCTTTGAAGAAGCATGTCCTGTTTTGAAGTCAATTTCAAACGTGAAGATGTTGCTGGCCAACCAATGAGAGGGAACGTTTGTAGAAATATTGTGGCCTTCCCTACTCCTTCTTTGAAGTAGGTGAGTTTCCAGGCAAAGTTGATAATATTTTATTCAAACGGCGATAAAAAAGTAATGTTAAAGTAACATTTGGCTCGGAAAAGTGGTTTACTACGGATAAGAGGAGAGCCTCGAACTTCCTAGGAACGTGGATCCCACCACAACAGAGTATTATGTTCCCTTCATATTGTTATTGTAAATTTTGACTAGCATTTGCTCGAATTTTCGCTCATGAAACTCGTTCACTAGGTGTGGTGAGAACATTCGTCCCCTGAATACCCATGGATTCCACCATTCATACTCTTACCGTTGTAACCATCCTGGTTGAGATCCCCAGCCGCAGCCAACGAGAAACCAAATCGACCCCATTGGTCCTCTCCTACGATCACTGAGGTGCGGTCGAAGACGCCCTACAAATAGAACCACGCTTAATCCTCATTTTGGGGTGTCTGCAGAATATTCTGGTAAGAAATCCTCACCGGCGAGGTCTGATAGAAGACGACGACCTTTCCAACGTCGTACTGTGGCTTCCTCTCTTGTGTCTTCGCATCCTTCACAGTGACGTAATCAGTGTAGAACGGGCAACCCATGATGATGTCGTCTCTTCTAAATAGGAGTAGGCATTATGAAAGAATTGAGGTCGAAAGCCTTATTTAGGCCTGCGCACCCACCCATCCTTGTTCACATCGGTGACAGCCACGCTCCCACCGCAGTACTGTCCTTGCTGGGAGGAGGTCGGGTCGGTGAGGTTCACCAGCATCTTCAGCTTTGAGGTGTACAGCACAAGCTGAAGGATGGAATTTGTGAAAAAGTGCAAGGGCACTCAATAAAATTCTGGTCTCGAAAAAAAAATGGAAACATTTAAGGTAGTTTTATATGGTCTGCGATATATAAAAACTTTCTATTAGTATTTTTCAATTGTTTATTTTTATTACTATGTTTTAAATGATTTTTTATAGATTACTTGATATCATAACTAATATTTTTAAAAATTTTTCACAATTTTTTTCATCTGGGTCCCCAAAACGGCGGAGACCCCAATTTTGTTCCACGCTCCCCCCACCGCCCACTTTCTGCGTCCGCAACTGGAACATAATAGTGAAGATATTAAAGAATATGAGAACGCGAGAAATAGTACATTATTCGGGGAGGCAAGCGAGAAATGGAGATCATAGGTACAAATACTCAAATATCGTTGTTTTTAAAACGGACTATACGGGTGGCGAATAGATACTACTAAATGACTATGTAAGAATAACAAAAGCTTCGTAATTTTATTTGCTTTTTTATTAACTTTTTGTTAACTTGTCCAGATAGTTTTTTTTTGTTTACTTACAAAAAAGACTAATTATTGCACTGGTGGAAAAAACCGGAGCCGCATCGCTTTACCATCGCGGTGCAGCAGATCAACTGGGAGCTATGATTCTTGTGCATGATCTGCATGGCTGCTTTGCTTATTTCTTTCACTTGTAGTTGCATCCACAGCCACAAAAGTACTATTAATAAAAGAAATGGAATAGGGCACCGATCTCGACCACGCCCGAGGACTACAGCGCCGAGCTCATCTGCCGCGTCGCAAGGCTAGTGCGACGCGGTCTGCAGCGCAATAACGACTGCCCTTCACTGTGTTTATACACTCGATGTGTCTAAGCCGAAGTCGTAATGTCACAAATCAAACAAGAGCTGACAAAAAGAAAAAATAAAAGGAAAAAATGAAGTGAAGAAAGAAGGTGGCAAGGAAGAATAAACAAATAAGTAAATAGTTAAGCAAATAAATAATTAGAATAATGGAGTTGAACTTTTTTGTTTGATCTTTAAAATGTAGTACTGTATCTGATTGAATTTCTGTCTTTATCATGTGATTCTAGCACATTTAGTGCATGTAAACAAATCAATTGGTAAATAAACAGGTAAATAAATAAATAGTCCTGCTTTCACCTTTCCAGCCAAATCACTGCCCCGAGGCACACCAGCTACAATGTCGTCGATGCCGTCCCCATCCAGATCGCCAGTGGCAGTCGCATAGCCTAAAATAGTTCCTTTAAACGCTGTACAAGGTACAAGTAGGCGTGGCTTACCCATCATGTCGTGATCGTACTCCTTGCCTCCGTACTCAGTGTTTGGTCGGTCGGTAATGTTACGGACGTTCTGACTGAAGATCGCTCCTTGCCAGTACCACACTCCGGGAGCACCAATGAATGCCTAATGGGTTACCGGTCAAGATTTGTCGTGGATCTAACTCGTGGACTCTTACCCGTTCGTCTCCCTTCTTGTACCTATCTGGAAGTGCAGCCGAGAAGCCACATTGGCCGTAACCAAAACGATGCCTACCATGTCGAGCAGCTGAAAGCATCCGGGGTCATTAGGGTTTCAAACGGGTTCCTTGGAAAAATTCGTGGAAAACTCGAAAGGTACAGGTTTTTCCATCCACATAGTTTTTAACCCAACCCGATTCCGGTGATGCAAATTTGCCCAGCGGCGATTTGCATCCAGACAACCTGGACCAGTCCTAGCAACTCACGTTCTTGGCGACACGAGGAGAACTCCTGCGTCTCCGTGAATCCCTTCTCGGCGTAGAAACAGGTTCCTACCGGTTCAATCACCTCAAACTTCGAGAAGAAGTACTTGTACTTCGGGGCGCACATCTGTAAAGCGTTGAGTTAGCCCTTCAGTGATTAGGCGCAAGCATTTTCGGAACAAAGCCAGGGCCAGAGAGAACTTACGATGAGCTTGTCGTGCTTCTTGTTCGATTTCACGGTGGCGCCAAAGAACTGGTAGGCCTTGTCCTCGATCGGAGCCAGATGCGAGCCGTTCAGACGTCGTTCGTTGCCCTCTGAAACAGTGGCACTCATGGGTTAATCCTAAATTGGTTTACTGGTGTATATTTGTTCTTGCTAGTGCAAGCCAAAGAATTGTATTATTTATTTAGTTGTTCACTCCTTTACCTCCTTGCTTGATTATTCAATACGCTAAAAACGGTCACTATCTTTGGAGATGCCAGAGGACAACAGAATGGATCTACCAACACAGAATAAGCGAAAATCGGCTGCTGTTTTGTGAATTACAGAAAAAAAGATTTTCAAGGAAACTAAACGGAACTTCCCAGACAATCAATGTGAGTGAATCTAATTACCCAAAGTCGGGAGAGAGTTGCATATAACTATGAAGTTTTGCGATTTTTACGAAGCAGCACAAATTCAACTGGGTTTGGGAGAAATTTCGCAAAATAAACGATTTCCTGAAACGGAATAATTTGGTAAAATGCACCAACTTCTGGAGTAACTCGGAAGTACCTCACGTTACCACTACCTCACGTTTGGTATTACCGGAATTAGTTAAGTCATCAACCCAAGCTCACTGATTGAACACTGATTCATTGTAATGACATGCTTATGGTGACTACGACAAGCTCAAGAGTAAGCTTAGGTATGCAATCCATAAAGAGCTTCTTCTAGGAGGATCAAGGAGGAATGTCGACGAATAGAAATGTAGTAACCTATCCAAAACATTTGTCAAAGGTGTTCAAAATCAAGATTCGCAAGAGAATTTTTGACAGGGCTGAACATAATTCTTCTGTGACATACCCCTCTTATTCTAACCCATCCCTTGATTAATGTAGTTTTAGGCTCTTTGGAGGCTTACTTGGACGATTTGTGAAAGAATCCATGACAAGGGATGTCAAGAAAGCCACATTTCCTTTCTAGTTCTAGCTCCAAACCGATTAGTGTAAAAACTCCAGGGATATTTGGCTGTTGTGTTTCTCATTTCATCCTTACTAATCCGTCATTTCACTCCATCATCTTCATGACCTCAAGTTAGACTAGGCTTTCACCTTCTTTCCCTAAGCAATTCGTGGCAATTTTCTATGGAATTTTCTGTTATACAGAACTATGAGAAATTGGACAGTTCCACAGTTATGCAATACAACGAACTTGATTCTATAAGCAATTTTTAAACAAACTATACTTTGTCCGGGGGATAACAGTAAACAATAAAAAAGGTCAAAGATTAACTTGCGAACAAACAATGTCTGATTAATACTTTTTTAAGCAGATTATCCATCCCGTAATTTTGAAGCTCAGCCAGAAACTGCTTACTAAACTTAGGATTCAATTATCAATTCAGAACCCGACCTGAAAAATCCCAATGCTGAAGGAGGCGAAAAACCTTAGAACCATTCTTCCCAGCCGTCAAGAATCGTAATATAGCTCTTTTTTGAGATCTCGAAATTTCAACCACTAAATCGAATTTGCGAACTCGAATATATCTAACTAGACGGCATACCCGGCTCCGCTCGGGAGTTTTACTATTATTATTTATATTTATATTCTATATTTATATTTTATTATTATTATTTATATTTTTATACTATTATAATATTTCACGCTGTTGCGGTTAATTACGATACAGATTCATCCATTTGAAATGCATCCATTTGAATTTCGGTGATTACCATGTTTAATAATCTTGTTAACGTTTTTTTTTTCACCTGTTCGAATATGAAATGTCATTGAAACCAATTAATCAATGATTTCTTGCAAAATAGTTGTCATATTCGTGTTGGGCATGTTGGAGACCCCCGTCTGACACGTTCTCACCCGACCCCGAGCAAAAGTGGAAAAAATCGATGAATCAATAAATTGATATCCTAGCCCAAAATGGTTGTCATATTCGTGCTCAGCGCATTGGAGAACTCCACCTGACATGTTCTCACCCGTCCCCGAGCTAAGTGGAAAAAATCGATAAAATCAATAACTCGATATCCTAACCCAAAATGGTTGTCATATTCATGTTCAGCGTATTGACTAACCCCAGTAGGCATGTTTTCGTCAGTCTCTGGGCAAAAATAGAGAAAAATCGATATAATCGATAAGCTAATCGATAATTCCCAGCTTAAGGTAACCTATAACCTCGGCCGGCCATGATGGATCTGCATGCAAAATTTGGTTCAGATCGGTTCACTCTCCGCGATTTCTATTGATTACATACATACATACATACATACATACATACATACATACATACATACATACATACATACATACATACATACATACATACACGCACAAACTTTCACTTTTATATATACAGATTATTTGGTCCCACTTATACTGCTTACACTGAATAGAGCCTAACAGGGTCACGTTCCCTATACCGGTAGTTAATTTGGTGAAGAAAAAAACGCAAAATGTTGGTGTTCAAAACTGGACTCAAACAGTGGGATAGATTGGCGCAAGAGGTGGAACTTTCTTTCTATTCTTCCTCCGGAAGCAAAGCCAGCGTTGCGAAAAATTACATCCAACGGGATGAGGTTGTGGAGGACAACGGCTTAATTGTACATAACTACATATCATAGATTCTTCACATTATGTACGTGCAAAAAACAAAACGGAGAAATAACCACTCGAAAAACTATGATAATAGATTCACTGGACGGTAGGAAATTATCATACCATTATGAAGACTTCCTAAACGTGTTTCTTCTAGGCGTGAAATTCTGCCATGGATGGGGGATTTAGTTCATTGTTATATGAGATTTATTTCTTCTTAAAATATTTATTTCTTTTTCAAATGTTTAAATAACTGTTTATCTTCTGTTACATTTAAAATTCAAATAACTAAGTAAATGAATAAACAAATGGTTTTTTTCTCAAAAATGACTTTGGTGATTTTTTACCTTCAGAGCAAAATAATGGCCTGCGAAATCCAGTCCACCAAGACATGGGCTACAAATTGTACTTCCGAGGTTGGCATTTCGCACCAGAACAACTTGTTATATTTGCAGATGCAATGCTACAACTTAATATATCCTGGAGGTCCCAGGGAATTCCGAGGAGGCAGTCTCCTTCGAGAGTCGAAAGTCGCGCGCTCGTTTCCGCTCTCAATAACGCTTTTACAGCCGAACAGGGAGCGATAAAGGCGTCCATTGCTTGCGGTCACTTAAGGATAGTCGAATTCCTTGCGTGAAGAAGTATGGATGCAATAAATTCCAGAACGGGTGGCCGAGACAAAGCGCTCTGTTAACTTTCTTTAGCAAATGCTCAATGTTTTCCGGAAAGTTCCACGGAAAATCTCCGAGCATGCGCGAAAACGAGTCGCATCTCCACTAATGGCCGAAAATTGTTCTTTCTTCGTTGGGAAGTGAATGTAGCTGATTGATTTCCCATTCGGATGCCATATGGCTGTGTTTCGAGCCATAACAAATGAGTTCCTCAATGACCGCTGCAGTAGCCAGCCGAGTAGCTGCGCGTGGTGAGTCACAAGCGCTCCGGGCTTCCGGTATTTCATGGCCGAATGGTCGCCAAATCCCGGCCGTTGATGGATCAGTACTATTTGGTGGACAGCCTTAATTCAGGCGAACACGACGAACAGAGAGTGTCTATGTTATTGCTAGGTTGCGAAATCTACCGAAATTTTGTAGTACTTCATATAGGAGGATTCTTGAAATGGAACGCCTGGTTTTTGCGCGGATGATTTACATAGTAGACGAATAATCACTGAATCATAATTCATCATTCTACCAAAAAATGACCTAGCTTCCGTTTCCTACTATGTCCTTAAAACGGAAACTGGAAAAGTATAGGGCTTTACCAGTGGCGGACGCAGAAAGTGGGCGGGAGG
>JARK01001449.1:0-82545 GCA_000688135.1 Ancylostoma ceylanicum | reverse complement strand
GGAGGGTGGAGGTACGGCCCCGTTGCGAGATCCAGGAAACGAGCAAGAAATTCCGGAAACGGTCGCCAGGGTTGCCGGGCGCCAGCTGGCGGCTGTCAGCTTACCTGTCCACCCCAATTTGTCTGCGTTTACTTATTGCCAGCGGAAACTGCCCGTCGTAAATCAGCCATTTTCGCTGGCATCGAGGCCTGAGGGCCTACGCGCGGGCCTACGTCGTCCAGCCACGCAAAACGTGCACTTTTGTTATTATTTAGCGAGAGTTCGGCGGGGGTGTGACTCAGCCGGTGAGCGATTCGAACCCGCGGATCGTTGTAAATGGCGAGCCGTCCCGCCCACCAGCTGACACAGCGATTACATGACGTACCTATCAATATGGAGTCAGCCGCGATTCGAAATCTTCCCGCTGTTGAACTGTCAGCCAACACAACTCTGGCCACCTAGCGAACCTCCTGGACAACTAGCACAAGGGACAGATGCGAATATTCGAATGAATGGACGTCGAACATTCGAGAAAATCAATGTTGAAGTGGTAATATACGTAGGTAGGTGCGCGAAACACAACCACCGCAATAAGAACAACCGTAAAGGGAGCGGACGCGCGCGAATGATCAAATTCCCACACATGGAGTGCACAGACGCAGCAGCGAGACCAGTGAAGTGGCTGGCGTGTGGTTTTTGGGACAACAGACCGACCAGGAAGCCTTCTCCAGGATGCGCGGACGCCGATGACACGCTGTGAGTAACGGCAACTGTCCAGGAATTGATCCCGGACGTCCAGAAATTGATTGGGGAACATCAGTAAGGAAAGAGAGGACATAGTGGGTTTCAGGACCACCAATCCTTTCCACGAGGAAAGCAGGAAATCCCACTCATCATTTGTTACCCCACGTTTTGCGGAGTTTTTCCAGAACGTTCCTTGAAAAGCGTATTCCGCGCAGGAGATTGAATTGCCGTGTCGAAGACCTTGTGAACGAAGTGACGGCTGATTGGATTGGCGTTTGTAACGGGTACCACGCCGTGGTTAAGACGTTCGCATGCGTTAAGAAGCGGTAAATCTGCAGGAAATAACTCTGATAGTCCTAAGTCAGTAGTAATCCCCTCACTTGCAGGGCAATGATCGAGAAAAAAAAGGAGAAAAACTAGCAGAATTCACCTGAGGATCAAGGGGTTTACCCGGAATCTGGACCTGACTCTTAGCCATATGTAACCCCACCAAAAAACAAATGAATAAAACTACCACAGGAGGAAATAAGAAATAAGAAAAGAGGCATCCTTTTTCTTAAAACTAGCTCACATCAAAGACGAATGAGCAGAACTCTTGTACATATGTATATATTAGACGTTTCTGAGGTGAACGAGTTTCGTTAGAGATTTTCTGCTTGGTTTTTCCGCGATAGCCAAATCTACATGGAAGCCAGGGAATTTCGCGAAATTTCCCAGAAATTACTCGGGATTTTCCCGGATATTACCAGTGCAGGAGTATGACCAGGTTTATAAATTGTTATTAGCAAACAGCACTCTAAAAAGAGGATGTTTCAATATGAGATTAGCGAGAAGATAGAACGGAGGTGAGTAACCATAGATAAGGAGAACGTACATAATAAAGGGAAATGCGGAATGGAAAAATGACAAGTTTCAGATGTCAAAAAGGAAAAGGATACGTAAATATCCTTAGAAGTCCAGAAAAACATGGCGATAATATTAGATAATAGATGTAAATGTGTCAATTTATCCATTGAATGTGATACTGTTCACTTACTTGTTTATTTGTTTACTTAATTACTCATTTATCCATACGTTTATTTGTTTAGATACGCTCAGAGTGGTCTAGAAAAAAGAAAGAAAGGGAAATTGAAACAGAAGACAGAATTTGAAGCACCTCGAACGCACAAATAAAAAAAATATAATTCAGAAGACCTCAAGCATTACACAGGTTTGTCACTGGATTAATCCAACGAAGAACCCAGCTGCCGAGGAATTTTCTTCTGTTCCATGGTAATCCAATATTTCGTGGATAGATATATGAAGAAAATGTAGGTTTCGCAATTTCCACTGCCGTCGTCGGCTGGATGACGCCACTTGGGTTACGGCACAGAGAAGACATTCACCAAAAAGCAAAGAAAAACCTCGCTTTTCTTCATCAATAGTGAGTACTTGTAGCTTCATCAATAGTGAGTACTTGTAGCTACACAGTTTCCTGTAATGGTAGTAATCGAGTAATTTCGTTAATAAAAGCTCTCCGAAAATCAGAGAAGTGAAAGTTAGTAAAGTGACATCATAAGTGCTCGCTAAGAAGATTTATTGGATTTCACCTTCACCAGTTGCGAAAAGAAATCGGATTTCTGTCACACCTAACAAGGACGTTCTTGAGAGAGGAGAGGCGGGGCGAATAGGGAGTGGGTGGGGCTTGGTTCGTTCTTTTAAAATGACCTTAAATCGGAGAATTTGGAGAGCGCGTCAGCTGACAGCTCGTCTTAGGTGTCGTGTGGATTGATACACTTCCTCATTGTAGGCTCTGCAAAGGTGTGATTATTGCCATGGGAAGAAAAAGCGCTCGATTCACTAGTGTTGGTAGTTTTAAAATTTTTATTGGTTTATTACATAAAAAGATTATCATCTGTTTCTATTTACATCTATATTTATTTGCATTTTTTTCATAGTATGCAGTACATTGAACTGTTAGATAAACTGTGCCTTCTTATCTAATTACATGATTCAGGCTCATTTGATTGAATTGAAGCATCTTGAATGCATAAATAAATAAATGAACAAATAAATAAACAAATAAATAAGTAGATGAATAAGTAAACAAATAAAATTGTGTTATAGTGATAAATAGATAAATGAATAAAAATGTTACAATGAGAAGACTCTCCGGTCCACAACTGCCGTATAGTCAGAGGTTAAAAGGTAAGATGTAGCGAGTGTGCAATTACAGCTCTACTTCATCACCAAAATGGTACTAGTATTTCATCAAGTTATGTCCGTAAACAGGTACATAGTAAAATCGATTTTAGTAGTTCATTGCAAATAAATAAATAAATAAATAAACAAATAAACAAATAAAAAATCAGGGAAACTATGAATATCTCATTCCACTGCAAGGATCTACGAATGCAAAGCCAATTAAGACGGTTCTGCAAGGACCTACAAGGATACATACCGACTAAAATAACCCCTCTAGACATTTCCAATCTGGACTAGGATCCATGAACGCATAACCAAGCAAAACCAATTCACAAAACCAACTTTTGCGTCCTGCGTCTCCTAATATTGCATAATCTATAGAATAGTTATTCGTAGCAGTGGCGGACGAAAGTGGGCGGGAGGGGGGCGTGGGAAAAAAATTGGGGTCTCCGCCGTTTTGGGGACCCAGACGGGAAATAAAATTAATAAAAAATATTAATTTTAATAATAAATAATAAATAATCAATATTTTAAAAATAATAATAAAAATAAACTAATAAAAATAAACTAATACAAGGTTTTTATATGCATTGCAAAGTAATTTCAGAATTTTGGCGACCCATTCTCGGGGGGGGGGGGCGCCCCCCCCCCCCTCCTGCGCCCGCCACTGCCGTAAGCCCATTTTTGCAGGGTTTCGGTAGATGTACTGCAAATACGGTACCTCACAGAATCCTCTCATATTTCGCGTGGAGAGGCTGTTTCGCGCTCTGACCACGATTTTCAACATTATTTTGCATGCCAGCTTCGTTTTTTTTTTTTCGAAATTGGCATTTTCTCTAACTTTCCTACCGTATACCTACCGTATCCCTAGAAAAATGACGTTACGGTGCAAAATAAATAAGATGTTCATGATCAGCACCCCAAATAACCTTCTAGGCAAAACTTGAGAGGACTCTCTGAGGTGCAGTATTTACAGTATACCTACAGTACAAAATGGGACAACGGTACGAAATGGACATGATATTCGTGTTCAGCAGTTCAGAACTCCCTNCCCCCCCCCCTGCCCCCCCTCTCCTGCGTCCGCCACTGATTCATAGGGATACGTACTTCCGGATAAACCTTGTTTTCGCGAGTTATCTACTGCTGCCTAAAAGTAGCAAGCAGGGAAATAGAGAACATGACAAGAAAAAAAGAATGAAAAAATTCTGGACGACACAGCAAATCCAGATTCGCCATCCAATGACGTTACCATAAAAAGTTTAAAAACCCCACGAACTCGCTGAAACCCTCTTTCACTCGCAACAAATCAATGATCCCAGAGAAGGAGGGGGTGTGCCTGATAGCCGCGGCTCGGCTAGCGAGGAGAAGTTTTGCGTGGGGACAAGTCGGCAGAGCGTACACCAGATGCCTGCCGGACGGGGGTCATTGAGAGGAACAGTTGCTCCGCGGCCTCCTTCCGCGGCCCTCTCCACCCACCCCCTCGGCTGCCGCGTCCTGCTCTGGCAACCCCTTTATGTGTGCCATTCGTCGACCTTTCAATCCGCACTGCGAGAAGCATCACCTCAGTAAACCGCACGAATAACACAGGGGCGGACCTTCCCGGGGGGGGGGGGAGGGGGCTCTGGCTCCTCTAAAGCATTCTCGCTGACGTAGAGCCCACGAAAGCACGAAAGCAGCTATGGGGACAAAAGAATCTAGACCTATTGGAAACTGCAGATGCTTTTTAGAGTTTTAAGTAGAAATAGCATGGAAATAAAGGAGCGTTCTGACGGCAGAGAGTTCCAAAGAACAGCAAGGGTTTCGGGTAACGCTTTCTATGGCATGCCATCAAGGAAACACGGTTGATGCCGACAAGAATGCGACTTTTTTCCCCAAAACCAGCGCCCATGATAGAAAAAGTTTGATTCGGAATTGGAATTCATCCAGAAAATGTCCGTGGAAAAATCACAGGATCGCAATGAAGGGATCATCAGATTTTGCGAACCTTTGTTTTTTTTTACTTACTCATTCAGTCACTTACCCCACACAAAACCACTAGTTATTTGCACAATACAACACATGGTTCGACTACATAAGGAATTCTGAGAAAGTATAGCAGATCCAATAAATATTAAAATAAACATACAAAACACACTTTTGGGGTCGCATGCACCATTGAACAATTTAACCCTGAGTAATCTCAACGATACGACGCCATGGAAATCATAAAAAAGAAGTCATTGAGATTACCCAGGGTGAAAGTGCTAATCTCCCACAAATTTACCCATAGTTAACACAGGCATCAACAATTTAACCCTGGGTAATCTTAATCCTGGATCCAGGGCCCGGGAAATCTTGGAAGATGAAGCCAGCGAAAAAGTTAGAAATAACCAGACAAGCAATTTTGAATTAAAATATCCTTCACGAAAACAAGATCTCGAAAATTTTTCGAACTCTGCGACGAACTGCGAGCTCAGAGCAGTGGTCGTCTGCCGGCAGTCTATTGTTAGAACGTTGTTTAATGCGAATCGACGAACATACGCAAAACTATCGAAAGCATGCGAACAAAAATCGAATGAATTGTCGACGTGCGACGAGAATTATTGAGCCTCGAAAGCAACAGGAAAGGAAGAGTGAGAAAAAACCAATCGAAACTGGGTCGGCGATCGGGAAATGCCATAAGAAGTGTGTTGCTTTCACTGAGTGGACAATTTTTGGGAATTGTCCTTTTTGAAGAGGATTAGTTATGCTGGTAGGGATCTACATCCATTATCTTATTTGTTTATTTGTTTACTTTTTCTATACATTACAGTACTTGTCCTTTGTACGGGCATTGAATCATAGCAGGAATAGGTTAAAGGGTTCCAGCATGTACTTATAACCGAATAATGCATTAGGGATAATCAAATTGGAAAACTCGATTTCAAAAAATCCGAAAATTTGGACGTTCGAAAAAGACAATGCAGTCCTAGAGTTATGATAAAGAGAGATAACGGGATTTCTCTTTTCCGAATATATGCATTTTCCAAGCCGTAGATTAATAAAATTAATAATTAATTTTGAAAAATCAGGTTATTTGATTGTTATTCGGTCCCGTTTCTAGTCGAGTGCATATGAACAAAGTACATTAAAAAATCCATTCCAGCAACGGATGAAGCCTCGACTGCAGGAACAGGCACTTTTTTTGTCGAAACGAACGTCCCGAAGGTTGCAAATCAAGCATTAAATCTAGAGTTCCTGTATTGTTGGCCATTATTCTCGGAATTTCGCTCACATTAGCGCTTTTCTTAGCGTAATAACACGACATAGAGTAATAAACATACAGATGAGAAGCAGTAAACAAATGCTTAGTTAGTAAATAAACAAATAGATTTCGGATTCTGACAGAGCCTTGCTCATATGCTTATTCTGTGGTAATTATTGTGAATGTACCCTGCAGCTGAGAACGAATAGGCTAGGAGAAATCCTGGACAAAACACGAGCTCAACTCCGGAATCCGCTATGCCTTCTCAGTAACCTTATCTTTAGCGGATATGCAAATGAACAGAGTATCGGGAAGACGACGATGGATGGTTAGTACAGAGATCAGCCAAAAGATGCTGAACAGGGATGAGCGGAAGTACTGCATAATAGCGGAAGTCGGAAGTCGAGAGAGACTTGAAATTCAAAAAATTTGGAGGGTGCAAGAACAGTATGTTTGAATTCGTATAAGTAAGCTACCGAAAATCCTTTAGGAGCCCAGGAGCTATATGATTGCTTGATGTCGGAGTTAAGAAACTTCCGACTTCCGAAAACTGGAATTCCGCTCATCCCCAATACTAAACGTATGTACTTGTCGTAAGGAATTTCGGTGAGGGAGTAAAGACTACGAAAGGCAAACTACAAGAGGAAAAAAGCAAGAAATCAATTGATAACGGTGCTGATGTTGCATCACTTTTTGCTTTGTTTGTGCTTTGGAGGAAGCCTTTGAAAAGTGCAAGGAATCAAGCTATCTCTCAAGGAAAGTGTTAAAAGTAGCCGATAATCGCACGAGATTTGAACTTTTCCGCGGCGTGATTCGTTGATTTGATGGCAAATTTTCCTGCGGAACTGCCGAAATTCCTAGAATTTGAGCACGTCATGAAATGAAAATTGATAACCATGCGACTTGTATGTTTTGATTCGCAGGTGTAGCCTACAGGTCATCGAATTTCTCACAGCAAGAACAGCACTACGAACTAAGTACGTACACTGACCTCATATTTCAGAGTCATTCCCTAACTATTCCAAAGGATTTCTCTTTAAGACGTTAGCTACTGGCTAAACAATTTGTACGTACAAGCCATTATCTATGACTTGCTATTTGTTTACCAATTTAGGTGTTCTTGTTACTAACTTTAGTGTTTTCTTTCTTGTTTTTTGAACTTATTAGGTGAATAGCACTAGTTTACTCATTTATTAATTTATTTATTAGAATGCACTCAAGGTGCGCCACAAAAAAAAACGGTAGAGGTGACTAGATTGACTAATTAAACTGCCCAAGTTTTCGTTTTGACGTGCACAGAGTGCTTTGAATATTTACCTGTAACTTGTTACTCGAAGGCCATAAATAATGTACGTACATACCTTAAAGATCATAAATGACGAAATAAAAGAAGACCATTGAAATGAATAAATTGATTTGCTGTGACTGAAACTTCAAAATCTTAGTAAATTGACTATAGTAGCCCCAAAATCACGTCGATTCGCATCATTTTCACGTCTTTCCTAAGAAATAGGTATGAAACAGGGCTCGATGGAAAATTGAGCATGGCTTCGAATGGGAAGGAAAAACCCATGGAAACATCGTGTAAATTTCCTCGAAAAAATGAATTAAACTGGGTGAAAAAAGCTTATTTCCACTTGTTGCAACACGATAATTATGAGAGCAACAAATTGGTTTAGTAGCCTCGAAACAAAAAATTCATTCTTGCTCCATTTACTCCATAATTTACTCTCCATTATTACGATTTTGTTGCTAGATATGAATGCATATGTTAATACAGTCCTTCTCAAAAAGATGGACGGATTGCGCGGTGCGGTTTCTTAGCGTCGCGGCTGCAGAATCGCGGCGGGACCTACTCGATTCTCTCACTTAGAGCATGCTCTCTCCGCGTCCCTTGTTCAGGTTCCGCCACAATGGTGCAGTCGCGCAATCAGTCTATCTTTTTGAGGAGGGCTGTACATTTGGTTGAACATTCGGATTGCAGACCCCCCTCCAGAGAAATCAGGGCGCAGCACGAGATGGTCATTGACCAACAGGACTTAGTGGGAGTTGGACAGGTTTAGGGGGACTTAGTACCAGCGTCAACATATACAACACACCTATGCCAGTGGGGTGTAATGAAAAGTCAAAGTCTAAATCACCACACGGGTTATCCCATTTTTCAAACGTTCATGTGATTCTGACTGAGAAGTATGGTTCATAGTGCACCTGCCGTAGACGCAGAAGGTGATGTCATGGGGCAAAATGAATGTGAAACTCGTGTCCAGCCGTCAAGTAATCCCAAGTTTTCAGTGTCCAAGATGTTCAGAAACACGTTTTGCACGAGGTTGCAGTACGATCCATGGGGTCTACGGACACTTACCACCCATGCGGTTAGCGTCAGGCCGTTTCGCCTTTTTCATCTTGAAAAAAAAAGAGCTGAAAATGGTTCAAAAGGTGCCCCAACAGCACCTTACTAAACCTCTTAGATCAAAGCAGAACTGTACATCCTTGGAAATATCCGGGAATAGCTGGTTTCTACACACTGTCTTACCAAGACCAGACACGCGCGTGTGGTAAGTGTACGACAGTCCACAGATGCATCATAGTTACTGTTGAAGAACAATGAAACAAATATGAGACCACCACAAGTTCTAGGAATGCTTCCGCCACGTGTGGGCGTGGGGCGTGCAGTCGCACTGGAGCACGTTTTTTCCCTCAATCCAGAATTTCTGCAAGAAATTTCACTACTTCGAAGAAGTGCTTTGATGCGCTGTCAACTTCAAGAAATGCGCCTTGGAGGTAGTGATTCTCCCCCAAAGTGGCATCCTTCGTTTTGAGAAACCGTCTTCGTTTTTGAAGAAAAAACCGTTATTAATGGTCAAAAAGTGGTTTTTGACCATTTTTTGACCATTAATGACGCTTTTTTCCAAAAACGAAGACGGTTTCTCAAAAACGAAGGATGCCATTTTGGGGGAGAATCGGTTCCCCCTAGGCGGACTTCTTAGAGTCGACAGCTCATCAAAACTCTCCTTCGAGCTTGAGAAATTTCCTGACGAATTTTCCGGGTTGGGACGAAAACGCGCCCCAATGACAATTTCTTGTTCTGACAAGTTAGCTGACAAGTTTGGCCCAGTTCTCGCATGTTCCAACATTTCCGTGTTTTTATTAATTTTTCGAAAGTTTCGGCTTACATTTGAGATAAACTGGACCACAAATCATACGCGTTGCTATATGAAATATCTTTCTTAAAGTTGCTTGAAGGCTATTTGTATGACTTTTTCAGTATTTTCCGAGAGAGCCAAAATGTGTGGGTACTTGGTAGCCTATTTCTAAATCTAACTGGACTTAGTAGTCCCCAGCCAGTGGTGACCACCTTGTGCTGTGCCCAGAGAGAAATGACAACAAGCAATGTTTAGTACTGGCGAAATTCAGAAATCCACGTCATGCTATTTCTTGTTTTTTTTTTTGTTATCTTAATGTCCAGTTACTCTAAGAACTCGATGAAGCTGCGAAATGCGTGCCTTCTCCGTCAGCCAATCGTGAGATTTCACTCGTTCATCGTGAGGAATGTGAGCCATCACATAACAAAACAATGACGGATATAGCTGCGACCTTTGTGTGGAGATCGTGTGAAACGTCGCATACGCACGCGTAACATTTTCAATATCGACAGCTCTTTTTTCGAGTGGAGGAGGATTCTGAGGAATTTCACAAGTCTCATAAAACTTTAGAAACAGCATCAGAGGCTTGTGGCAAGACATGGCTAGGAATTTCTGGAATAGACTTAGACGAGAGCATAGGCCTACACGTACCTACATACATACATGCTAGTAGTGGAAGCAGGAATGAGCAGCCAAGGGGGGTAGGGTGGAAAAAATTATGCCTTCATGGGGAGTGGGAATTTTCAAAAAATCGATTAAAAAATATCAATTTCAACAGCAAGAATTTCAAAAAAATCGTAAGAGAAAACGAAATAAGTGGTAGACAAGGTAACACATTCTCGACAATTTCGTAAAATCCCCTTTACTGCCTTCGCCACTGGTACCTAATTTAAGTACATTACAGTTCTAGATCGTGTTTCACATGAACTATCAAGAAAACTGACGAACTACCAAGAAAACCCGATGGTTTGCTGCCGCTACGTCTATTCGAGCTCGAGCGGCGCAGTCGCGTCGCGTGCTTCCCGGGTCCGGGGAAAACACACTTCCATCGACGCTCCCTATATTCAGTATGTTGGCACTGCCCAATGCTACTTGTGGGTGTGACAGTCCTTTACAGTCCTGATCTCCACTTGCGCTCTCGCACGTGCATAACTAACATAAGAATTCTGTTACGTAGTGATGGAGCACGCCGCGTAATAAATAATAATAAGAAAAGGGACAAATAGATAAATCGTGAGATATGTCCCATGAAATATGAGCAAATTATTGTAATATTGAAATATGTACTTGTGTACAGTGTGAGCATTTGTGCAGACGATGAATAATGAAACAAATGGACGAAAGAATAACGCAAGCACTGCGAAAACATCTGTCTGCGAGGGAGTGGCACTCGATGATCCTATTCTGCACGCGCCAGTGTAATTTTTAACTTGTTTCACGAACAGCTGCCCAGCACTTTTCTCCGAGTTGCTGGTCCGGGGATCCCGCTTTTGAAACTACTAGCTGATTGGTTTAAATGTCGCGATAAACAACCTGATTGGATGAATCGTGGTCAATTCTCGCAATTCCACAAAATTTTATGGTAAGGAATAGATTTGGACGGATGGATGGATGAGAGAGAAAGTGAACACATCCAGGGCCGGGGTACACTGGTTGTATGTACTTACTATCAACACTCACTCACTTACTATCACTCTGTTATACTACCACTTGTTGCATTCACTTACTTCCAACGCTCAGAACTACTTCAGATGACTACCATGAGTCCAATACTATGGTTCCCAAATCGGCGAACACAACAAGTGGGCTGGAGAAAGAGGGGAGGGGGAAGCGGGGTATTCGCCTGTTTGGATGCTCGTATGGAAAACAAAACGAATAAAAATATAATTTGAAACGTTGAACTGATAGTAATAATTACTTAAATAATAACAATAATAAAAATGAACAATTAATAGTAAACTAACACAAGCTTTTTATTTGTTTTATGAAGTAATTTCGAGATTTAGACGACTCATTCTGGGTGGGGGGTAAGCCCCCTCCGTCCCACGTCTGTGTACGATACGGAATTTCCGATTTGCCTCCAGCAAAGATATTTCCTCCTTAATTTTCTAGTATGTTATCCTTGAGCTCAAATGGAACCATCCGCAATAGATAGCGCTCACAGCTAGAATATTCCAAGAGTGTCAACTTTCTCTTCTGTATATGGTACTGAAAGGTCTTTTGATTCGTTAGGAGGACGCTTTTTGATTTCCATTCTTTACCTCTGTGTTATCGATTTCAAAAATCCAGCGTGCTGAAATATCTACATAATTTTAAATTAATTTTGAATTGAATTTTTTATTGTCGCGGGAGAATGCGACGCCATTCGGTTCACGTGGGAGGGGAGATAGCAGCAAGTGGCAGGAGATTATTTTGGGCTTTGAGCTCGACAAACTGCGCTTCTTGAGCTGCAGAGAAAAAATTCTTCAGAGTCTCTACGTCGGTTTATGGGTACAACGTATCTCACTATAGAAAAGCGTATTTCCACACTATTTACGAGCAACTCGCTGGTTGCATGCCTCACAGGTCGGACTAAGCAACAGCAAAGGCTCACGACATGTTTTTTTAGAGTGTTTGTGCCTCCTCGACACGAAGCCTAATAATTAAACCCACTATTCATTTCGCACGCCAACAAAAGAGCAGACTAATTCGAATTGAGTGAAACAACGTCGTCTCGAGTGGACACGACCGGGAAGTGAAGGTGTCGTCGGCATGGAAGCCAGGAGTGGAAAGCAGGCGAAACCAGGGAGGTGAGGGATTCTCAGGAACGGCGCTGGCATAGCTATTCCACGCATAAGCAGTCACTTTACAGCGCGAACGCGTATTGTATGTGGCACCTGCTCTGGAATGCTGAAACGAGCGAAAACATCTCTGGCGAGTCAAATCGACGACGTGAAGGCCGAGAATTGCCTTGTGGTTTTGTGAGAATCTTCACGTAAACCCTCACATACCTCTTTAATTTTCAAAAAAAGATAAAAATAATTAGTCATAGGTTTTCTGTTTTTTTTTTTTGCTATGCACTTGTAAGCCTATCCCGAGAAGCAGTTCTTTCAGCCGGAATATATGCTCAGGCTTGTCTTATACAGATTATTTTCGGCTTGCTACATAAACACTGCATAAGACCATCCTCTTGCGCCTCCAAGTTTTCAACTAACGGCTTCAAATTGTAACACTGGTGAAAGTCTAGCTTGGAGGGAGGAAATTTTTGGCGGATTTCCATGCTTTGGCGATATTCAGCCATGCGTTGGTGCTCAAACACTGGAATAATTTGAAGTTTTTGCTGCTACAATGCTTCGGTATGTTGAAGAGTTAGAAATCCAGACAAAAGAATGCTTGAACTTTTCGGCTGAATAAGAAAGTGTTCACCATCTGAATAGATAACTTTATGTTCAATTTCAGGGCGAAGATCTTCTAGCAGTTTTTGAGGAAGCTGGCCCAAGCCCCAACAGGAGCCTTCCGTAGGGCTGGGACGAAAACGAAGTTCTCTTTGAAAATCCGACATTTGACGAAGCCCTCTGCTGGGTGAGCTGCGACCTGTTCTGACCTTTCGACCGATCTGTCCTGAACTGTCGACCTATCCACCCGTGATCGTGACAGTGAAGCGCGGTAGCATAGGGAAAGACGTAAGCGGAATAGAACGGAAAATGTGAGGTACAGTGATACTAGGAGGTGATAAGTGACGTATATATGTAGTGTGAGGCATCTGATAGCATCTGATGGTGTTCGAATTTACAGGGATTTCCACTAAATTTTCCCGTGTCTGTCGAAATTTTGATCTCGAAATGAGACATCCACGCGACATCCACGAATTTACTCATCGCTAGCACGGGCGTCGAGGCGCTTACCCTGGGTAATCCTAATGATGCATCCAAAACGTGATGAGCACAGAAAAAAAAACAAAAATTCTTTGGTTGTTTTTCAACTGTGTGGACTTAGTTTTTACGAAGTCAATCTACTTGCATTTATGCTCACTTTTAGTTTTTGAGTCACAATAATCTGATCAGAGACCGGCCAATGCATTTCTGACATCGAAAGCACATAGAAAACTCACAATCAGACTTGGAAGTGTGCAAACAGTAGAAATCAGTGTACAACCAACGACAAGAACTTGCAAAAGTTCGTGAATATTCACACTGGAAATGGCAGGGAAATGTCATCTTTGACAACAATGTCAGCTCGGAAATCCCTAGTGAAGAGCATAAATGTGTCGGAAATCAAGGGTAAAAGAGACTGGACATCACTTCGCGGGCCTACTTATTTACTTATTTCGTTTAGTCGGTCACAAAAAAACAGCGATATCATCGTGTTGGGTTGGTCCAGAAGTCTAGCACCAAATGTTACTCTTTCTTCAAAATGTTACTCCTTTTTCAGGCAATCATATTATTATTGCCCATGAATGGTATCTTGTCTGGCAATTTTTATAGTTGACAGGTAGTAGAACATTCTATCACATTCTATTGCCAAAGAATTCCAAGAACTAGAAATCCTGGATCGAAATTCTTTCGAACCAACCTAATAGTTGTGAGATCACTGCTCTGACTCGTGGTTTGAAATGTTGAGTTTCACTGGATGTTCCGTCAATAATGTCCTACATATAGGGAGAACCATAGAGCCCGAACGGAGAAATCAGTTGATTGGATATATCGATATGTGCAGCTGTGAAAAAGCGACTTTCATGGAGATTTCCAGAAGAATGAGGATAGCCAGTGGGCTTCACTGAGGAGTGCCCAGCGAGTAGCTCGCGTCAGATTCATCTGCGTTTCGTTTCGCTGCGATGAGTCACGAGAATTCAGAGCAGCCGAAGCATGACGAGACTTCTTCGCAACACGTTGCCCACGAAGCAAAGCCACAAGTTGTAGGAAAGTGCCACAACGCAAGAGAAGACTAGCTTTTGCTTGTCTATTCATTTCTTACGCGCAAAAAAAAAGTGTGTTAAGAGAGGATTTTTATCCATAACATAAGAAACAAGAAGAGTTAATCAGCCTGGTGTGTTCAGTTCTTTATGTGAAAATGTATACACTCGATAAGGATTTAGCTACTATGTATATGTATATCCGTTTTCGTGGTTGTACAAGGTGCGAAGTGCTCACTTCAGAACAAGAGGGATCTTTTCAGATTGGATTTCGTGCTGTTTGACAAAAAGTTTCAGCTGAAATTTGAGCAAATTACACTTCGTCATCTTCGGTCTTTCACAAAGGGTTATTATTGTTCACATTTATGTTTTTTTTATTTTTTACAATGCTATTTTTTGCAAGCTAAGTCTTAAAATTCGGTAAGTATTGAGAAAATAGGCTCCAAACCAAGCCCTCCTGGAATGTGCATTTTTGCTATAGTTAGGTAAATGATATACAATACTTTCGACCCAGGAGCGCATTGGAACAAAACTCAAATGAGTATTCGATTTTAAGAAAGTAGAAATTCAAATGTTATTCAAGAGATAGAGAGAGAAAGAGAAGAGAGAGATAGATAGATAGATAGAGATAGAGATAGAGATAGAGATAGAGATAGAGATAGAGAGAGAGAGAGAGAGAGAGAGAGAGAGAGAGAGAGAGAAAGTAGTGAATAGTTCTCGAAGAGATATGAAGTGGCTCTGTTTTTTCTTCTTTTTTTCGAATGTTCAAGATGGATTAGTCTTGGCCTTTTATTCAGAACTGTGGATCTTCCCTGAACATTCATTCAGATAAATTTCTGATCTAATGCGCTGCTGTGAAAAATGTGGTTTGATTTTGTTTTCTGGAAAAGAATTATACGCTAAGAGGGAAGGTCTAAAAAATCTTTGAAGCACTTCTCCAACACTTGCGGAGACTTGGGTGAATTTCACAGGAAAAAAGACCACTAAGGATAAAAAGTTACTTTGGTGTGTTAGCAAGTCACTGATGTTGGCTAAGAAGTCCAATAGAACGCCCCACTGCCCAGCGCTTCCTAATGAGGACGTGGTCCCATCGGAAAGTGTAGCGCGACAATTGATATCCATGAAACGCAATTGGTCAAGGAAGTCTGGTCATCAAGGCGGCTACTAGCGATAACGAGCCGCATCGGCTCTGATTACGACGAATTGAATTAGTGAGCGGCTGGCCCGCGCGACGAACAGCGCGGGCCGGCGGGCGCCAGGTGCGGACGGAGGGGCGCGGGCGCTCGGAAAGGGCGCGGCGAACACTGCTTCGGCATGCATAAATCACTGCCGCTGCTCCTGCTCCAGTTTACACTTATACACGTGTTGCTGGGAGTTTTTGGGCGAGGCTCGGAAGTGCAAGGGCTCTGAGACTGCAGCCGAGGGCCGTAAACGAACTAAGGCGAGGGCTAAAAGAGGACAGCACCCTCGTTTAGGGTGTAGTAGCCGAGAAATTTTGAATAGGTGAGATGGGCTACGGAAAGAATAGCACAAAGAGGTATTTCAACAGCAGATGTACGTTCACAATTTCCATGCGTTTGTGACATTCCAGGATAAAAGCCCCATTGACCATAACGGTCTCTACCGTTTATGGACCATATGTAGCTTACATTTCACGGGTTTCCCTTCCATTTTTATGGTCTACGACTTCTGTTGGAAGGAACTGCTACTCACTTCGCTATTCACCATGAATGTTCTTCGTAAAACGGCTGCGCACAGTTCGGAAACCTTCTCTAGAACTCCAAAATACGCCCAAATCTGGAAAACTCGCCCTCCCCTCCTTGACATACATATAAATATTTACGCACTAGAAAATGTCCTGACATTGTGCCGGAGTGCAAGCTGGGCTCGCAGGAAGTTGGCAGTCTCTGCAAGGAAGCAAGTTGAAATATTGCTCTACTCCGTCGCCCCCATATAATTGATGGACGTTACGAGCTGGCACTGACTTCGCTGTAGGTACGACATGCAAATGGGTGAACTAACTAGGGAAGGATACTTGGTCAGTGTAGCCATTCATAGATAGGCGTATATTGCCTTATGCAGCTTTCGACACTGATTTCGAATTCATTTTCAGAATCGGCCAAACTGCTCCCTGTGATGAGTTATGCTACCCATCTCCAAGCCTTGAGATCAGTGTACAAACAGGCCTCTTAGCGCAAAAATGAGACTCTCTTCTTCTAGACGGGCACTCACATGTCAAAATGAGATCATTAAATGGAAAAAATCACTTTACAACCGCGATGTTCACAATACCAAAAATGGGCATAACTCGTCAAAGAGAGCAGTTTGGCCGACTTTGAAAACGGTTTTGAAATCAGCGTTAAAAGTTGCATAAGGCAATATACACCTCTCTGTGAACGGCAACACTGACCAAGTATCCTTCCCTTGTAAGATAGGAAGGAGGGATTACTCATGAAATTATTTGTCTTAGTACGTGTGAATGCACTCCGGGTGGACTGCAAACCGAAAATGATCCGGGAAAAGGGACTTCCGTAAAGCTATCCCTTATGGCTTGAAATACCAAAATGTATGAATTCAATGAAGAACGGCACCGGATTGGAAAATTTATTAATTGAATTTGAAAAAAAAATTTCAAAATAAAAATTACTCGATAGGAAACTGAACCATCGAAAACGAAATCATTTATTTTTCTTTTCATGTGGTACTGGTTATCTCTGCAAGAACCGCGGTTGCTTCGTTGCTCATATGGATAAAACATAGAGTAAAATGACCAGGCTCGATGAATTTCTATACGTTCTCATTTCTCAAGGAAAATATTCCTTTGGATTACTTCCTTATCTTATTAATGAAAGTAAGACTTTTTGTCTGGCTAGTCCTGCCTCCCACCAGCCAAATAACGACACGAAAAGGTAACAGGATTTTCTATGGAGGAAAAGGCTGGAATTTGACTTTTGCTCTGAATTTCTTAGTTTCCATGTTCACGTTTCCAGTATCTAAGCAAACAATTGAATAAATGTAACATGCGAACCAATTATCATACACCGATTGACTTATTCAGTGGAATGAGCCCACGACGTCAAAGGCACAACTATGACGCGAAACCAGCACAACATGGCAGTAGAAAAAGTCACAGCTACCTCCTACCTGCCTATAAGTCATCGCAACGGAATTACGTCATCAGCGCGAGCATAAGATACTTCCCGGAGTCTGACGTGGTACCAGTATCGATGGAATGGCTATGTCATTTGCTGCACTTTTGCCTTATTTATCCTGCTACACTCCTACAAGTTCCCTCTGCATCCGTTTCAATGGGAATCTCCCTAAGGACATTAGTGCTGCATATTCTTTACAATAAGATGAGAGTAACATAGTTTTGCTATTTTTATTTGCTGCGGGAGGAGGCGAGGTACCGCACGACAAGTGAAGACGGGCCACCTAGTTGTGGGTATCTGGGTAAGTGATTATTTATTTGTTTATTTGCTCCTGAATGGAGCGCTATTTGAGTAGCAAAAAAGTTACGGGGGGGGATTTTAAAAAGTAGATAAAAATGTAAAGAGACTATTCGCAGAAATAGAGCTTCTCGTGAATGTAGCTGGAACATATTCCTAAAACAAACAAAAAGGGCTGCTGTAGAGAGGACTATGAGTTAGAAATTTCCTCATCATCTTCCAGGATTAATAATCTAAAAATATATCGCAAGAAAGAAACCACACTTCTTGAAAATCGTATCTCGCTTTGTGGACCTAAAAGGCAATGCCCTATGGCCAGTGTTTTATTTTCAATTTTCCTGCTGTTATATGTATGTAAATGATCTGAGGAATTCCTAAATACGATTATGAGTAACAACATAATACACCTGGCTCCATCAGGACACCCGTGGTAGGATATAAGATTCCGTCTCACCTGAGTGTTTAGGGAAAAGCTCCTGACACGGCTTTCATTACTGTCCATGGTAGATGGGAATTTCTCGCAGAATAGAAATTAAAAAAGAAAGAAAGGAAAAAAGGAAATGAGAAAGAAGACAAGCTTTTACATTTGACACCGACTGAGTGAAAAAATCTCAGCTTTTATACGATTCACGACGCCTTCACCGTCTATGTGAACTGCTGTTTTTCTGTGTGCCAGATATTCCATCTACAACTGTAGATGAAATGAAACTGAGTAGTAATGTGGAGTCCTAGGGAGAAACGGGAAGCTTCGAAAAAGATGTGATTACGATAAAGTCAAAGGGCGTGAAGTTTTGGAGACAATCGATGGCCGCGCTTGGCAGCCGATCCCTCGGGAGACGTGGTGCCAAAATGGCGGCGACGTGGGGTGAAGCAGTCACCCAGCCGGCTCGCTAAGCAGGCGACAGCTCCATCAAGACGATGACCCCGTTTCCTCGAGGGCGTTGAGTTGGACCCAGTATTATTAATGGCCCTTAAAGGCAAGGTCCGGCCAAAATCTTGCCCAGCCAGGTTTTTTGTTTCCTAGAGTCCACACAATGTGTGTAGCACGTATATCAAATTTGAGAGCTCGACGTGAGCTCTATCGCAAGATATGGGACCAAAAGTTTGGGGATTACGGTAGCCGTAGGAAAACACGCTCCATTTCACAAAAGATGCTCGCTTGCGTAATAGACAAAGTTGGATGATGCGCCTGGATACAGACACCTTAACGAACTCTTCCTGGAACCACCCTTTTCAAACGGACTGCACAGTCATTTGAAAATGAATTTTTTTCTACGACGCCACAATAGACAACATGTGGGCGCGCCGTATAACGTTATATGAAAGAACGGCCGCTGCAAACGTGCAAACGGCATATCAAAACTGGTCGATGGGAACCGTTTGTTGTGGGACTTTTTCTGGGTTTTTTCGATTGTTTCCGTCCAAGGCGTCGCCGTGGGCGACGAATTAAGTAAAAATCGAGGAGACGAAATTTTGCCCGGACCTTGCCTTTAAAACATAACAGATGCTGCGTATCCGTTGAACCTAAATAGTTCTGCCTTTGCAGCTGGATTTAGGTACTTCAGTACGCGATTTCGCACCAATGCTTAGTAGACTGTGTCATGAGTAACAGCAAAAGAGCTCATTACAGTTCAATAGTGCTTCCAGAATTGAATGGTATGGTTCTTGAGCTTGTCGGCTCATTCCTCCGCAGTCATTAAAGTAGTTTGAAAAGAGGACCAACGAAATTGAGGTCCGTGGGCCGCTTCTCTTAACAATGAAAGTCCTGAACCAGTAAGTGGGTGAATGAAAGAATGATCAAATGGTTGGATGAATGAACGAACGAGTGAGTGATTCCATGAATGAATGAATGAATGAATGAATGAATGAATGAATGAATGAGTGAATGAATGAATGAATGAGTGAATGAATGAATGAATGAGTGAATGAATGAATGAATGAGTGAATGAATGAATGAACGAGTGAGTGAGTGAATGAATGAATGAATGAATGAATGAATGAATGAATGAATGAATGAATGAATGAATGAATGATTGAATGAATGAATGAATGAATGAATGAATGAATGAATGAATGAATGAATGAATGAATGAATGAATGAATGAATGAATGAATTGAAATTCAAAGACCATAAAGAACAGATAACTCTTGCGCTGAATTAATAAACAAATGATTGAACGAATGGACTGGCTCAATGGAATGAATGATTGATTGATTGAATGAATGGATTGGAATTCAGAAACTATAAAGATAACTCCCGCGCTGAATGAATGAGTAAATAATTAAATAAATAAACAAGTAAATAAATAGATAGATAAATGAATAAATAAGGAATAAATAACCAAACAAACAGAAAAGACAGCCCTCCTTCTATGAAATTCCATAACTATGAGGACCAGATAACTCGAGCGCTTTCATACTATAAGAATGAAAAATTACTCTAAACTGCCTCTCTTTGTGCTCAAAAGTTCTCCTCCAGAGAATCCAATTTGTTTCCAACCAAAGTCCGGTTTGCCACGGACAGCCCGCCAAAAGCGGCTCCTCGGCTCATAATTCACACCGAAGGACAGCGTCAGCCCCAAATGTGTGGTTGTGTCTTGTATTTTCTCAAACATAAAAGACTTCATTCACGTAAGATAAGACACTGTATGTACATAAGTATTGCAATCTCTTTGAAATCTCTTTGACTCGATAACGCTCCGTAAATTGAAAGAAAAGCTCGTCGGGAGGAAGGCACGCTGACTGAGGTGGTGGTCAGTTGTGTTCACCGCACTCCAAACACCCAGACTTTGAAAAAGGTGAAGAGCATCATGAACACCACGAATAGGAGGACGCCAATGAGGAAGAACACCAACATCGACTTCTAAAACAGCTTGTTTAAAACTGTGTTGAAATTCAAAGGATTTTGTTGTCCCAAAAATTCGCATTTTTGCTAACCAGAAAGCTCTCAGGCGTAGTTTTTGAATCTCTAGTCTTTCTAAACGCCATTTCACACACCCAGAAGCCCTTCCTCTTGTCCACTCCCTCAAAAAATGCTGTACCTGTCTGGCCTCCTGGCTGAGCTGTACGGCCTCGTCAGTGTCCTTCATCACTTTCGTAGTGTACTCAGTCGCCTGACTGATATTCCTATCGATACGGTCCATAACAGAGTTCTGCAATAGATTTATTCTTTTATTTAAGGATCTCGGAAAGAAAGGCTCCTTTTCAAGACTTCGGAGGATCAGTAGAGAGCAGACGTACCTGATGGTGCACGATGAAGTTTAGGTGCTCATGCAGTGCGTTCACTTGCGACACGGCCCTTTCCAGGAGCCGGAGGTCGTCGTTCCTCTCCTTAATCTCCTTTAGTGCAGCCTTTTCCTCGCTTTTCTGGTCCTGAAATTTTGTTTTCAAAGTACTGAAATGTTAAATATGCTTGCGGTTGCTCACCTCCTCGTCAATCTCTGTCACCTCCAACGGATGCGTCGTGTTCTCGCCAGCCTGGAATAATTCACAATGGAGAGGCGTTCTCGGCACAGTTCGATCTGATACTGAAGAGTTTCTAAAGCCGTGGTCCACATGAGGTAGTAGCTGATGTTGACATGAGAAAACCGTGGATGACATTTGATGTGCACGAAATTTGCGCCAGTTCCGAACTTACATTCTTGCAATGAGCGTCGATGGGTGTGCGTTTTCAAACAAAGACAAGGGAGCATGCACCGCGACTGCGCCGCTCGCACTGAAATCGCCGCCGTAGTGACAAATGATGGTTTTCTTGATGGGTTCTCATCAAATTTGATAACAAACAACTATCAAGAAAGTTGAAAAACTATCGAGAAAGTCCCATAGTTTTAGTCGCTGCGAGGATTCGAGTGCGTGCGAAGCGGTCGCGTCGCGTGCTTCCCGAGTCCGCAAAAAACACACCACCACCGGCGCTCATTGCAAGTACCTGACAAAATCGTTCACGTCTAGTTAGTATCAATAGTCGCTGAAATCGCACTCATTTCGCGTACATTTTATATCGGGATGTTACTAAATTTGCTCGTTTGCATGTCGTATAAACGGCGGAGAATTGCTGCAAACTTCGTATCAACCACGGTTTTTTCCATTCCTGAGGAGATGCTAAACGCAAATAAAATTTGGAAAGTAAGGAAACCGTAACGGTCATCGAGCCAGCTGCACTGCCTTTCTCCACGTCTTCAATTTCCATCACTCGACTGAGTGGTCGTGTTGACGGATCGTTTTCCTGTGTAGCATTGTGCTGAAATTCGCTTTCATCAACGAACAATATAGGACGGCGATGTGTTTCGTCATGTTTTTTTTTTGTACTTTTATCGTTAAAGAGTATTGGTTATTCATTGTTTTCACACCGCTTGTCCTGTACAATTGCGGTAACCCGTCAGGAAAAAAGTAGAGGTGAAAAATAGTGAAAAAAGCCACCCAGAAAAATGGTGAACAGATCGCCCTCGGCGAGATTCCGTCTTTCTGTCGCAGCACCCTCAGTATTTTCTTCCATGCTTCTATCCAATTCACCGTGTTGCTCAGTAGCTGTGTATTTTGAGGAGTTACCGCCAAAAACCAAAAGCATCTAACTCACCCGTCCAGGCACCTGCAGAGCATTGAGTCCTTCAGCGGGCTTCAGATTGTACTCCCCTGAATACACCTTGTTTTCTGAATAAGAAATTAGAGACCGGATACACTGCGCAAATTATCAAAACACTAGACACTGAAGTGGCTTTCAGGGAAACTCTCGTTATTTGTGCCAAGCGAAAAGATACGGTTAACGTACTCAGGTGTTTCTCTGTGGCAGGCTGAGTTTCCTGCAAGAATGGGACTTCTTCTTTTCGGAATCGAAGGATCACCGAGTGCAACGATTGCTTGAGGCTTTCGGTCTAAAAGAAATGTCAAATGGTTTTCGGTAAGAAAATTTTGGCACTTTGTGCTGTGCGGGCGTGCTATGGGAAACGGTCTTGAACAACGGTTCAGCTGGTATTCTGCTCGTCTAGCGTGCGGAATGATTTTCCGATTTAGTGCGATGAAGGAAAAGTGTCGGAGTTGGGTATGTTTCTGTGGCTTGGCAAGGAGCGGATGCGAAGGGGGAATATTTCTGTGTCGACATTTGAGTGAAGTCTGCTTTCAAATCACTATTAAATTTAGTTCTATAAATCCTTGAATCGCAGTTCAAAGTCACCCCACTGTAGGAGGCTTTTCTCGGAACATGCACTTACAGACCATTTTTTTCAGTTTCTAAGAGAAGTTCTGCTATGACCTCTTACAATGGTGGGCACTCACAAGACTCTACCTCTGAAGCTACCTGTTTGATTTCCAACTAGTTCCCTGAAGACCTAAACCATCGGTTGCTGGAGGTCAAAATCCTAGGATCGCCCAACTCTGTTAACGTGCTTATGGTACAGTAAAAATGATGAATGTCCCACCCTCCCGAATGGGTCGCCGAATTTTCGAAATTACTTCACGAAATCAATTAAAACTTTGTATTAATACATTTTTAATTGTTTAGATTTATTACTATTTCTAAAATATTTATAATTGTTTAATAATATAATGATTAATTTTATTAATTTTGTTTTCTATCCGGATCTCCAAGACGGCGGGGACCTCAATTTTTCCCACGCCCCTCTTCCCGCCCTCTTTCTGTGTCCGACACTGCTTGATAGAACTAAAAACAAATTCCTGCGCACCTGATCCTTCCGCATCCGATAGTAAGCCGTCTTCTTATCGGAAGCCTTGCGAACTTCGTCATGGAATCCTAGAAACAGGAATGGGCTGAATGGAAAAGCCGCACAGTGTTGTTCACCAGAAAACTTACCATTGACAGTCTCCACAGCCCTATCGAGATCCTTAGAGAAATCTTCAATGATTTTTGATAGTTTCTCGAATAGGAGTCGAAGCCTGGCTGGAAAAAATTATAGTAGGGTGACTATAGTAGACCGTATCAAGGACGACAGCATACTTTCTTCCACCATCCAGTTTATTTCAGATTTTCGCACCGTTGCACAACAGATGGTTTGGGTAAATGTGATAGTTACTCCGCTTCTAATTTTTTTTCCAGAATTTTCCCATTTTTTTTGTCTGTTATCTTATGTTTATCGCAGGTTTACTTTGAACAACCTTACGTAAAAACTGGTTTTCACCAATATGGGATGCCGGTGCTTCTAAATATTATGACATTAAGATTGGGTAGATACGACACTCCATGGATTAGAACTACCGACCAAAAGCTCAGAATCCTTTTAAACTTCACAATTGTTCTACAGGAGTCGGTGAAGTGCTTTTTTCGGATGATGTTCCAACAAAAAAGCGTTGGTTTCTCTCGTATAATGGAGTAAGTGGTTTGCCTGGTAAAGCAAAAAAGGCGGATCATTTATGCACCGCTGAGCCTGAAGTGCATCCTATCTATGCTCAAAAAACCCCAGCACTTCCATGCCAGCACGAACCTCTCCCGGAGCTATAGCCGCCTCCCTTGTGCCAAGAAAAACCTGGCTCATCCTCTTTCAACGAACACTTCGGAGGTCTCCATCAACACACGAGTATGTGGTTTTGCTAGCATAACCAGTCCTGCAGGATTAGTGAGTTCCGACCATTGTCATCACTCGCTGTCTACTGAACGCCAAAGTTCACCTCTATCAACGTCCTGGTGGCTGTTCGAGACTTTCAGGAGGTTGTGTAACTGCCGGATCAGATCCACGACGCCTTCCATTTCCGTGATAGCCTCTCTGACCGACGTCACTCGGCGGAGGAACTGAAATAAGAAAGTTGAGACAGGAAAAATTGCTATTTCTCCAGAATGAAACAGTTTGAAACCATAGCGTTGAAGAAAAAAAGTTGGTCCTCCTCGATATTTGCATAAAACAAAGAGACTGAGAGACAAAAATATTTCAAAAGTTTGAAACTACATATGAAGTGTGAAGGAGGATTCCTTGCAAATTAAAAGCTTAATAATCAAAACTTCCGTCACGGCTTAACTCAGCAATTTCAGAGGTGCTATGAAGAGCTCTTTCAAATGTGATTTCCTATCACCTGTAGAAATTATTCCCAATAAATAGTATTTCTTACTGAATGAAACTTTCGAAAGAGGGATCGAAGTTTGAGTGAAGGTTAAGGTCCACTGCATACAGCCCCAATGGTAGAATCAGCAAATTCCGTGGGATCACCAGAATTCGAGTATAACTTTCTGCGGAGCACATATCCCAGGAAAGCTTTAACGTATCCGCATTCGATATGCTCTCGATTTTCTGGGCATAGGGTAGCACATAGTACCTTTTATACATGCATTTTTGCAAAGAACCGAATAAAGCGTTCGGTATATTCTAATTTAAAAATCCGATTTCAAATAAGCTGAAATTTCGGATTCCTGCAAAAGAGGGAGACTCTTGAGGAATTGTAACTAGAGGTTTAGAGCCTTCTGGTTTTTCAACATTCGAATTTCTTGTATCGAATTCGGAATTGACTACTAAATTAACGGGTTTACTCTATTTTTATCCCATCCTGAGCATAGTACGTTCGACATCTCAGCCTTCAAGGAGAATTCATCTTCTCTGCTAATTGCTCTAATTGAATACTCATTCATTCCAACCAAGCTTTGGCGGGAGCTGAGTTTAAACGCTCCCTCAAAATATTTTATTTTATATTCTATGCATTTTGTATGTATATTCTGAATAATGCAAATATTGGTGCTCCGCTGGAAGTTTTCTACACGTCTCAAGCTTGTTTAGACCTAGCGATGAGAGAGCCTGTGGATGCATAGAGAAGACATGCATTGAGAGAAATCACTCCGCCCCGCCCTTCATCTGACAATTCATCAAGTAATGTGCTATGGACAATCGTGTAAAATTTTTCCGAGATAGTCTCGGAAGTACGCAAACCACTCACCTCATCTGTGGACTCTTCCTCTTCAGTGGCTATGATCAACGCGCTCATCACTTGCGTTTCGCCTTCCGCCACAATCGTCTTCTTGAATTAACACATACAAATAACAGAAAAAAACACTGGACAAATGGGGAAAAGTAACTCTACAATGATAACCATGATGCAGGCCAAGATTTCTCTTGCATAATAAAATTCAGTGCAGAACAAAATTCACACATTACCCCTTCTTAAAACAATGAAACTAACCCTTAGACTGGCCATTCGATCCTTGACAGGCATGATTGCACCCTGAAAAATATTATATGAGTCATATAAATTCCCATGAACGCACGAAGATCCACAGATCGAGGCTAGATCACGTCAGCAGACCGATTCATTGTGCACTTATTCATGCAGCTACGCTTGGGAAAACACGGCAAGAAGCTGCGGAGGAGAAAAAAATTCAACTGGCATCTTCCAGAAGGGGATAGGCAATAGTCCGAAGCGGAACAATGAATTCTTCATTAATGCCGCATTTGTTCCATCTAACTAGCCGGAGATGAAGTTGGACGGCCAAGCACAAAATGAATACAACGTCAAACACGAACTAGGAACTTCGGTCGAACTTTCATACTTGAAATTATTATATAGAGTCATTATTATAACATCAGGTTGGTTTGAAAGTCTTGTACCAGATGTTACACTCAACTTTTATAGTTGAGAAGTAGTAAAGCATTATACCACATTCTATTGCCAAAGAACTTCAATTCGACACCAAGAAATTCTGGGATCAAGAAGTAAATGTCTTTTGGACCAACCTAGTAGATCATTTATATTTATCACAGTCAAGATGGATTCATTCATTTAAAGTAATGAAAGAACAATACACAGATAGCACATTAACTCCAGGACGAGGATGAAAACTGGGATTCAACAACGGGCTCGACTCGATCCCCATGTAATCATATCCATTAATAACTCGACTTTTTGATCTCCTCCGATCAGTCAATATCCAGAAAAACAGCGTGGATTGCGTCTGTGAATTGCCCGGATGCAGTACTTAAAAACTGGATCGTTTGAATGCTAACTATGCGAAGCGCGGATCGAGTTTATGGAGTCCAATGCGCACACTTATACCATGTATTCTAATAGGAGTGGAATATGTATTTCTCAAAATTTCTAAATATTTATCTTTATGTTTATAGTATGCACTCAGTGGTGTTCACTCAGAGCAATGGAAATAAAGAAGCAATCCTGGAGCGTATATCCTACAGCTGTTTGAACCAATGTAAAGAAAAAACATCGAAAAATAGAAATACGAAAACAAATAGTAAATTTCGCAGATAAATATATCATTTGAGAGGCGGAAAATGCACTGCGAAAAAAGTGAGAATCGCTCGGCTCTTTGGGGAATTCTAAGCGAACAAGGACCTGCTGCTACCATTTTTCCTGCTTTGCTCATTTTAGCTTCTCATTTCTCATCTCATGCTTCACCCACCTAGCACTCTGAAGCGAAAATCCTAGTCACTCTCGGGCGAAACTTGTTTTCCTGGGCTGTATTCTGACTTTCGACATTTTTGGAAGCATTATTGAGTTTCCCCAGTTTTTCTATGCGTTTTGGTGAAAATGAGGGCACTGTAGGCATTTTTCCGGTTGTGTTGGGTATTCTGCCTTGTCAACAGGGCATTACCCACAAGTTCGCAAGATTGTGTGACGATACGTGCCAACTTTCGCAAGGCCAAATTACCGCTCTAGGCATCCTTGCTTGAGAAGAGCATTTTTCCTCATATCAACGCTTAGAAATTTGGGGTATAAAGAAAAGCACTGACTGCAAAACGCAGTTGAATACCTAGGATTTTTGTTCCAAAGCGACCTTTATGTGAAATTTCCAGTATAGATTCTTATAATCACACTGACTGAAAAGTGATATTATTTTCCCATCTAGGAAAACCGCTGTAATTGCCAACGCTTCATAACCTCTCCAGGTGAGCCGCCCGATCATCGCGATCAAATTTTACACTTTTTTCAAGTAATCACAACAATTTACCTCGATAAAATTCTGAGCAGAAGTTTGAAAATGAAATGTTGCGAATAGATGTAAGCGAGAAACAAAAGGAATAATAATGAAAGCAATCCTGCGTAGCTAGCCACATAGTCTCTATGCTATGTACTGTCTCTACTTTATCAGGAGAGCGCCGCTGGTATCCACAGACGAGGAGGTGGATGACTATGCTGTTCTTTTCATTCGGAACAAGGACAGAATTTAGGGATGAGTAAAATTCCTGTCAGCATCTCATTCGAATAGAGAAGAAATGTGAATAAAATTGCTGGGGAAAAATAAGTGAGGAAGGAGTGGAGCCAAAAACTGATTTGATCATCTGCAGTACATCTACATCTATCTATCTATACCCATGGATCATCTACAGTAGCTTACTGGTACAGTGGAACTAAAGTACTCTTGACGTATGAGAAACAACTTCCTCTGAAAATGCTCAAGTGGCAACCACAATGTGAAAGTGAGGTTGAAAGCGGAGGACAAGTCGGAAAAATTTGAGCAAACATAGTCGGGTCAAGCGTTGCAGGCTACGCCAGCACATGCGCGGATAGTGAAGCTGCACGGACAAGTCTCACCTTCACGATTATTTTGACTTATTGCAAAAAGTATTTCTATACAGTGAGTCACTTCCTGTTACGAGACGCCTTTTTAGGCTTTTTCCTTTTTTTGTCCAAATGATGACAAGTGGTGTCGAGAACTGATAACTTGTAAATAAGGCATGATAATTCTCAGGTGTGAAAATGACTCACAGGTGATCCATGGGGTCCATGTCGACTCCACGGTCATGAAAGGTCTGCGCTCCGTGGTTTCTTGGGACAAGGTGATCCCCGAAAAATTTATTACAAAAGAGAGCGGGTAAAGAACGTTGTTACGGTATGTTTTATCCACACAGCATTTACCACCTCTCGCTGAGGTCACCCTTTGGCCTGGTCTTATAAGTAGTGGAGCAGGTAAATCGAGCCCTCTAATCCTGTTTGAATTTCGCGACCTCGTAGTGATTCGGTTGTATATACGGAGTGACTCACACTATTTGTAGTGCATTCGTCGAAAGAACGTTGCAAGCGTGAGTGTTACTTGTAGAGAGCTACAGACCACTCTACTGCAGCGTACAGCCCATGTTCACGTTTTCCAACAAATTTGAGTGGCAAGAACGAGAAATTATTCAGTAATGAGTGTACATAATAACGAGTATCTAAATTCGAAAAGGAATCACAGATGGGTTTCATTCGTCCATCTGGTTGTTCTGTGCCATGTCATTTTCAACAGCTTCACCCCGTATTGGCGATGGTTTCATCCCAGGGCTATCAAACCTACATATAATAGTATCCCCCAGGAGAAGGTAAACGGGTGTTTAGGCCAATCGCATCATATCCAGTTAAGCGTGTTAACAGCCCAGAAATTTACCTATTTTCAACAGTGGCGTCAAGAAGGTTACCCTGGGTAATCTCAAAAACGCATCCAGGCACTGGATTTGTAGAAGCATAAAGCGTTGACTAACTGTTTACTACTGTGCCCTCGGGTGGTCAATTCCCGCTACGATTCCAAACAGGAGTTAAACACGCGGAACAAGCAAGATCGACAAAAACTGACTATCTCAATATTTCATCCTTTGATATAATGAATGATAGAAAAAGCGAAGAATGCAGTGAAAATGTGTGAGGAAAGGAACCCGGCGACAATAATAATTTAAAACAAATAATAAAGAAAATAATGAAGCTATGCCGTCAGATTTTGCTTTACCGCAGGGAATTTCACGGAAAATGTTGAACCACGTCATTAGTAATGCAAATATCCAGTGCGGACTACATTTATCCACTCCCCTTATCGCTTATATTGCCTCAAACAAATGACAATAAAAAATTAGGCAAAAGTTATTGGCTGTGTTTTTGCAAAGCAACGACGCGGTTGACTAAATCTCTGAGCCCGATTTCAGTCTTTTTTTTGCATTCTGTCTTGTTTTTCTCATGATACATATTTCGAGTTATTGTTAGGGGGCTACCAACTGAAGCAATGATAAATAAACAAATAAGAGCTACATACCTAACGAAAATGTGGGAGAGGAAAGTTAAAAAAACGCAAAACGAACAAAACTGCAATGGGTGGCAACGTAAAGAGTAAAGAAGGGGAATAAGATATTTCGCGATGTACTGATCTCATTCCATGACTACTTGGAATTGAATCTATGATCACCCTGTGTTTGAATCTCCCGAGATTCTCGTTGGCAGCTTAAGTTCCGGAAGGAGAAGCCGTTAAATGGGGAAAGGAAAATTCCGTGCAACTCTGATATCAGAACCTCGTAGTAGGCAAGTGTTAGCACAACCTTATTGCATGAGTTCAGGCAAACAATTGTGAAACTTGATATATATGAATTTTGCAAACCCACATAATGGAAGCCAAACACTTGCAAAATGGTGAGAACGAATTATTTATGCGCTTCCATGAACGCTTCCATGTAGAGCAAGCAATTTTTCCTCTTCGGGGCAAAATATTCTAAAGCGTAGGATTCCTGAAAGATTGCATGTTGTGTTTTTGTTGCATTTTTGTTCTAGCAATTGCAGCTCTGCAAAACCCGCAAAAAAAAAGAAACATGACAACTCGGCCCAATAAACTGCATTAGAGTGAAAAGGAGACATTTGAATCTACTGCTGCGATGTTTCACAGAGGTCTTGCGATGAATAAAAAGCTGTGCAGAAAGCGACTCTCACAGAAGCTGTGACTAAATCGACGAAGGCGCGAAAGCAAATGAAAGAAAAGATCGTTTATGGAATGACTCAGTCGCTGCCACCAATGCGCACTGACGTCGGTGGCATTTTTGAAAAAAAAATCGAACACTTAATTGGAACCTGATATTCTGCTGCCTGAATTCCCATCCGCAACCGTTTGAGCGCTTTGTGGTACACAACTTGAAAATCTTCTGAACATTACGAGAGAAATTTTTGCTTGGAAATTAGCATGAAATGTAGCACAAATGGGTATCAGGTTGCTGAGCAAATGTAGCAGTATCAAAGAGCATACAAGGTTCCGAACCTGTAACTGGTTTCACCGAAATTGATACCAGCTCACTACTACCAGGTGATTCACCTCGATAGGTGAAAAGGGCGTAGGCGGAGAACGCTTTGTCCACATGTCACGTGCGGACTTTACGGTTGTCACCCATTTTAAATTTTGAAAAACGATTCACTCATATTGAATTTTAAAAAACGATAAGGGCAGTAAGTAGGTATATCAAGACCTAGATGCATCATTGAGGTTACCCGGGATAAACATGTTAACACCAACGTCAGTGCTGGGTAAATTTATGTGAGGTTAACACTTTACTCCGGGTAGTCCCAGTGCTGCATTTCGCTCCAGAAGTGATGTGAGCCATCCAAAACCCATAGATCCTGTGATTTGTTAAAAGTTCATGAATCACAGAACACGGTACAGTGAGACGGCCACCTATCTGCTCAATAAACAGTCTGCTGCGGATCACATGTGAACTTATTTATAAACAGATGAGTTATAACAACGAGTGACTAATCCTCTAGATGTTCGTGAACTGGCAACATGGATACCTACAGGAGTAGAGACAGCGCCTCATTCTCGCAAGAAATAGGCATGTACATATGGTGAATATTATGCAGGAATCTTGCATAACTCATTCCCATAAGGAGAAGTTTTCCAATTTCTACTTTCTCCTGTTTTTTTTTTATTTCTCACTTGTCAGCATTTTTGAATCCTTGGTTTGCACAGCACAGATTTCTTGCATGAATTTTTCCTGTATTGCACCAACCGTAGAATGAGTCAAGAAAGTTCCAGATACTTCATGAACAGATAAGAATTTTCTGTTGGCCTCATTTTGAAAGCCTGCTTATCTTTTTTTACTATGCATTGACTTGAATATTTATTTTTGACAGTTTATGTATAAGTATCGAATTAATTTCTTCACTCACTTTGGGCGCGAAATTCTAGCCTACTTTTTGTGGGCCTTTGTTATGTTCTGCATGCCTCAGCCCCGTTCATGTGTCTCACTCAAATAACGACCGAATAGCAAGCCAACAGCAACCGAACGGCACTCACATAGCACCTCACCCTACCTTTTTTAGGAATTGGAGCCGAAATGACATGCAACTCCAATTACTGGGATGCCCGAGTGCGTCCACTCCTGCCAAAATTCTCTTGTCCAGAATGATCAGTGAAGTTCAGATTTCCGGCGCTGACCAGTGGTGAAGTTCATGAACGCTCCCATGAAGATCATGGTGTGACCGCTGTTCAGAGTGGGATGAGTTCTTCCTCTATGGATGGTTGTTTCCTGTCCAAAAGACTCGTTCCGGTCAGAACAAGAAATTCTGTAAAGGAAAGCAGAATATTTCCACATTGTTAGAGAAGTTATGCAGACCTGGTTCTAAATGAGTGGGAAGCTCAGAACCCTCCCGGAAACGTTCACGAATCCCACAACAGAGTGGAAGCGGCAGGAGGCAGCGGGTGGGAAAGGGATTAGAGGAGATAAGAAGAAACGACTAATAGGCAGATTTCTCAGAAATAAACCTCTCGAAAATAAGTGCGAAATGAATAAAACGAATATTAACGCGGTGATGATGAAAAGCTGACGGAAGGGAAGTAGAAATTTCTGGACTCCAGAGATACAGTCCCTGTCGAAAAGATAGACTGATCCCGTAGCTGCAGAATCACGGCGTGACCTGGACGAGGGATGCGGAGAGTGCATGCTCTGAGTGAGAAAGTCGAGCAGGTCCCGCCACGATGATGCAGCCGCGACGCTACGAAACCGCTCGCGCAATCCGTCTATCTTTTTGACAAGGACTGTATGTATTTGTGTAGAATTTGCCCCTACACCCCGCTTCCACCCATAAGATCACCACTTCGCACAGCCTCATTAACACAGTAAATAGGTCAACGTGTAAAAATAATGATGAGTCAGTAAGCTGATTTGAATGAATTTACACAACTGGGATGAGAATCCTGCATGCACTGTACTTTTACTAAGCGTTGGTCACAAATGAAAGGGGCATGTGAATAGAAACATCGAACTTAATAATAAAATTAAATAAATAAATAAAAACTTGTTAGCTTACTTTTGAGTCTTCACTTTGCTACCTCTTTTAAACAAATAATTTTAATCATTCAACTTTATACCCTAGATTAAAATGTCATTTCCGCTCTATTTCGATTCTTCATCCTCGTACAAGCTTTTCTCCCTACACCACTTTGCCCGTCTATGACAGCCACCTACACACTCATTTCCTGGAGCAGTTTTGCCAGAATAGAACTATGAATAACCTGCGAAACCACATAAAAAATTCCCATTTCTATTTCCTCCCCGATTCACTAAATTAGCAACTACGAAAATCTAAATTCCCTATCAATCACCATATTCGAACAAAGCGGAAATTGGTATTCACTAACAGCACCTGAACCGGCTTCTATGAATACTCTAGTGCAAGCTTTCAGTGAATCACCCGTTTTACATTCTGAATTTACATTACGCACTTATGGCGCCCTTTTTGAAAACCGAAGGGCAACCACGAGTCGCGGATTCAGACCACTATATGACGAATTATGGAGCGTGGATCCTACGATCATGGTCTGACTGCGTAGGCGTGAAGAAGTCAACGAGAGAGAGGCGTTTCTTATGAAGATGAAATAACATGCAGCATAATATAACACCCGAACAGAGACGTCACCGTAGATAAGTCACTTTCTCGCTGTAAACATCCAGGAACGTGACTACATCCAAGAAAAATGATTCCACATAGTGGTAATGCTCAGTGTAATGTCTATCACCACCTGAATCTGACACTCACTCTGGAGCTCCATTTGAAATAGATTTGAGCACAAAGTCTTTGGAAAAATGGGTAACATTTAGCCACCTACCCCACCGACAATAAATTGTACACCGTAGTGGTTTACACCAGTACTTCCATTTATAAAGAAAGCAAGGATTCACACCACGTAGAAAAGAAATTCAGGAAGAAACGCAACGGACTCCAAGGTACGAACGATTAAATTACGGCGAAACTTGGGAAATTCGCAGAAAAACCCGCGGTGATGGCAGGGTTAAGTGTTAAAATGAACTGCTGCCCATCGGCCGAGCGAAACCAGTGCGATTAACGGCTCGGCGACCGCGAACGGCAGTCGCCGGCGGAATCTGAATGCTAATCACGCTCGCGATTCGATCAGATAGCGACGTCCTCCTCCGCAGGGAAGCGTCTGCTCCTGAATTAATTTTCCCACCAGACAGCAGAATTTCCTGAATGCGGAATCGCGAAACAATAAAAATAGATAAATCATATGCGAACATGTTCTCAGGTCTGAATAACGAAGAAGACTAAAATCACAGGCGAAAATGGGCCCGTAGTGGCTAAATCGAGTACTACAAAGTATACTTAAACCGAATAAAACCTAAATGACTTCGAAACCCAAATAAATGAATAAATTCATTAAGATGATTGGTAATGATTAAAAAACCAATCTGACCACTCAAAGATTCAGAGGAGAGAAGGGCCTTTTCACCTTTTTTCCACATCTGTACCCTCCACGTATGACTTGATATTGAAATGTCGACATTGAGTCAATGAAATTATTCGAAACTCCGGTCATTTTCAATTAATCGATATCATGAAAGCATGGCTCCTGTTGAGTTGTCTCAATATTCGACGTTAGCAGACTCGAAATTTGATCCATTCAATCAGTGACTGTTCGAAGGTTATATCGAGCGGGTGTAGAGCGCTATAATTTAAAAGGGCGTTGTGGCCTGGCTCTCCGATAGGTTACTTTGTCCAATTGACCAATCACAAAACTATGGCGCACCGTCTTTCCAGCTACAGGCCTCACACCCATATCAAGCCAATCGAGTCAACGTCTACTGTACTGCACCCTGCAGTTCGAACATTCAACTTTTCGACTTGTACCCAACCGAATATTCGAGCTCAGTTGTATCAACCAAATCATTCGCCCCGAACCTTTCCATAAAATAGTCCACAATATTGTCAAAAATTTTAAAAAATCGTGAATGAACAGTGGCATTGTTGTTTACTCGGGTAATGTCATAGACAATACAGAAACGCAAAACCGTGGTGGAATTACTAGATCGGGGTATCAGAAAGGAGACACCTGCAATTTTTTGGATAATTTTTTAAAATAGCCATAAAACATTAATGAAAATTGAGTAGTGGGCTAGCACAGTATATTAATCCATTCCCTATAAAAATGCTGCGAAAAGTTTCGAGTATGAAACGTTATGACCGAAACACCGGTGTGATTGGATTCCATGGATGGTCTATTACGTAGTCCCGCAGTCGTAGGGATCTGCCGCGCCTACGTTCCCAGGTGAGAGGCCCACACTCGCAGATCTCCTGCACATCACTCCAAGAACCCCATCACTATTTAGAGGGTGGTACACTTCTCCTACCCTTTCAAAAACTACTGAAAACCAAGTCTACGGTCTTTTATGGAAATGTTTCACCTTATGCGAGCACAAAGTGGCAAGAGTGTTTAAACGTACAACAATTTCTGATAAAATAAAATAAGAGCGATGTGTTCACATCGGATACAGACAAGAAGTGAACGCCACTGTGTGAAGCGCCATTATCACTGCTCAGATCGCGAAATCTATGCGAACGGACGGAGGAAAAACCGTAGCAGCTGCGCGCTTCACATACAAGCAATGACATTATTGTATTCTTTGAACTCTTGTTCCACTTCGTGGTAAGTGAAAGTAAATACATTAGAAACGCTCCTTCAAACGGATGATCTCGACTCCCTCTGCATTTCCGGAGACTGGAACTCCTAATAGAATAGGAAAAATCCGAATATCGCAGTCATTTCCTTATTATTTGCTCTCAACCTAATTACTCGATGGTCCACTCGTGCCTACACAAAAAAAACGAAGGTAAAAAAATATGTAAAAGTAAAAAAAAAAACTTTAAGAGGTGGCGTCTGCACCACTTTAGGGGCCTGGATAAAGGAATAAAAAATACTATGAATATCAACCTTAACAATAAATATGGTCTGTTAGCTCAGGGAGTGCCCATCGGAGGACTTTGCCTGCAATTACGACCCTATTGCTATTTTGCTGGTTCGACCGATTTTTCATACCGGTGGTATGATCCCTTCTATTTAGATGTTTCAGTACCGTTTCCGATCGAAGCACCCGATCTGCCGGCCGATACGACTGCGGTCATAATTGCAGACAAAGCCCTCCCATGGGCACTCCCTGGGCTAGTAGACTATATAAATTATTAATATTTGAAAGAGAACAACAAAAATAAACGATCAGGAAGGATAACTATAGTAATACAAAGCTTTCGACTATTCCATAAAGCAACTACGAAAACTCAACTACACATTCTCGGTGAAGGCACACCCCGGAGAATGTGTGTCCGCCACTGGTGTGTAGGTGTCTAGCGAGAACCAGTACATAGATACCATGACAGATCTAAGGTTTTTTTTTCACTAAGGTTGTCGGGAAATCAAACTTTGTTCGTTTTGTTTTTCAGCACGTCAACAGGCACTGCCTATAGTCAACAAATAGTCAAAGAAGTAAAAATTCGTTCCCACTCCCAAACGGAAAAAGGCGAAGTATGGGAATGGGAAGGCAATCTTTAAGGTCACTCCTTACAGACTGCAGCGGTTAGAGCACTTACACTCAACAGACGTTTTACGTACATAATATATGGCAAAGCAGGCACCGCCTACGATAACTATAGCCATCCCTGAAATTCAGGTTTACTACCGCTCCTTGAAAAGCGAACCACAAAGCTCTACAACTTCGCGTGGAAACATGGACAAAATAGTGGCCGTGACAGGCGAAAAAATCGCGCGACAATCGAAATCCTACCGGTTGAGAGATCTGCGCAAACAGCAAAACCACTCAACACTGTCCATTCAGCGAGTACACGCCTACTCACACCAAATTCATTCGATAAAACCCTTTATTACATGAAAATCCGAACATGAAACTAGCACTAGGAGCACATGACGGTTGATGTTGGAGAGAATTACAATACATGAAGTCGCATGTTGACAGAGAAATGGAGAAAATGTCCGTGCGACAGGAAAAAAGTGTTAGATTCGCACAGTTACGTAGAAAAACATGGCAACTGTACATCAGATACGGGCTGAATCAGCGGAATGGTCTCCTATCGCTTCTGAACCAACATATCTATCGAAAGCGCGCGCTGACAGTGTGAACAGCTGAGCACATGTGTCTCCTGTGAACATTGTAAACGAGAAAATGCAGCTTGCCGTTAAAATAAACCGAGCTGTAATAGATGTCCATCCCAGAAAGTTTCAATAGAACGAGTTTGAATGTGTAAACAGCATTTTTCTGGAAATTCAGAGATCGAAAAAACAAAAGACGTGAATAACACGTAGAAAAGTATGTTACATGCAAGAAGCTGTTAAAGGTGAAATTTGGCCTGCTCATGTTATATCCACAGTTCTCAGGAAAGCAGATGATCAAGCATGCATGAAGGTATATGTTTCAGGATCTTAGTTTGCGTAGAAGTTAAAGAAAACATCGAGCAATATATACATGTCAGTACCAAGAATGTAATCAAAATGGCATGTTAACTTATATGAGTGAGTTGAAGCGTGCAATCGCCTGACGCCATTCAATCGGCATGAATCTCTTGCGGAACTGCCCCTCCAGCGCCTGTAAAGGGACATTGATAACGAGGTAACGCGAATTTTTCGTTACTCATTGGAAAATGAAATCTAAATGGGGTAAATCGCTCACATGAATAGCTTTGTCCCAGCTTGGCATATGACAGCAATCAGGAATGTTGAGAAACTCTTGGAAGATAACCTCCAAAACCTCTCGGACCACTAGACGCCTGGAAATCCTCAATAACTCGAAGGCCCCCGGACAATATTCAGCACCACTCATGATCTCGAATTTATACGTTAATGTAATAAACAAACCTCTTCATAGCGCCAGCAAGTTTGTAGATGCCACCCTGCTTGACGACTTCTGCATACTTGTTCTGTATCAACACATGCATTGTCCCTACATAGCCAAAATAGTCGGTCTGGTAAGTCCATGGTCGTCCATCCTGAAATGGCAAATGGTTGTCATAGACGCATGCCGTGCTGCAGAGTGTTGAGTGGGTTGTGGTGCGAATACAAGAAATTGGAAAAGCTTCGCGTTACCGTAGTCATGAAATGGTGGCTAGCAGGCACGCGCCCTACGGGCGTGGATAAAGGCATAGCGATGGTCGAGCACAGAGAAAATCTTGTTCACATTTCGAAGAAAAAAAAGCAAAAATGTGTGCTTTCTAATCATTTACTCTCAGCATTTTTAAGCAATTAGTTTTAACTATCAACTTCGTTCTTTGATCTTCGACAGCTTGGGTGACTTTTGAAGGGGACCCCAGTTTTTCTCCCACACCCTCTCGCCTGGGCTAATTCTCATTCGAGGCCGTTATCCTACATTTTTAGTTGTTTTTATGGAGCTTCATCACAGACATGTGTTAGCTAAATTGGTATTCCAAATACCTCTAACAACTTCACTGAAAAAATGTTGATGAGAGGCTATGAAAAGGTAATGAAAGTAGCCCATACATAGTGTAGAATGCTCCCGAAAACTCAACGGTTATCACATAGGTATCTTCGCGAAGAACCTATATTTAGAACTTCCTGCAGTCGCGGAACAACATCTAGAGAAGTTAGACGACTGAAGCATCAAGAATAAAGTCAGTAGCATTAGCGTCTCCTACATAAAATACGAGAGAATGCTGCAAACAGTAGTTAAAAGATGAGATGAGCCTGTAGAAATTACAGATGTGAGAGGTTGATCGAGTAGAAAAACGAGCCCCAGAAAGGAAAGAGACAACCATCCCTCACCAGCATCTCCGAGCAATCAAATTTGTCTGTGCCTGCTCTTCCAGTGAATGTTTGACCAGCCAAAACACGCATATCGATTGCTCGACCCCAATCAATTAGCCTTAGTATTGGGGTCGAAAGAATTTCATCAACGTTGTCGCGACAATCGCTGAGCCTGAAAAGGAGCAATTAAATTCCAAACAGTTGAGACAAACAAGTGCTCAAATCAATCTGCAGAAAATACTCACTTCCCAAGAATCATAAAGTTGTCAGGCTTGATATCTCCATGGATAATTTTAGCAGCATGAAGTTCACGTAGTACTTTGGCAATTTGTATTCCAATTAGTGCAACAATATACCAGCTAGGATCGACCCATTTGTTCGACAAATCCTAGAAAATATCTCACAAATGAGGAAGAAAGGTAATAATAGGCGGACCACTGAATCAGGGTTCAAAATATGCTCAACATGAGTATTGCCGTACTTGTGCATCCCTTTGCGTCAATCACATCAACTGTTCGCTGAACACCATTTTACTACAGAATTTTCTTTAATGCGTTGCGCATGTTCAATTCTTATGCTTTACTTCAACTCATTCTAGGACTTTACCGATGTCAGCTGTTGTAGAACCTTTGATAACTGAGCAAAGGGTACAAAAGATTCAGCATTGAAGGAGAAACGAAGTGAACTCACCAAGAGAGTACCATGAGGATGATATTCGTTGAACAGGACTGACGCATTTGTGAAGACATACGCCTCCGTTACCTACAGAGATTTTAATTCAACATCTAATACATCTTGAAATAGATTTGATTCTACCTACCTCCATAACACTATCAAGAACAAACTGTTTGGACCTATCGATACGCATCTTCACTTCAGAACATATGTATATTTCCCATGGACACGAAGGAATTTCGTACTGAAAATGTGATTTTAATGGCCTGAAAAAGCGGCAATTAACTATGATCGAAGAGCCCACCTTGAGTGCAAGCGTTTTTCCTTCCTCGTTTGTACATTTGTACACCTTTGCAAAACCTCCCTGGCCAACCAATTCAAGAATGTTGAATGCTTCACCGCCGAAGTTAACTGTTTTTCCAGCCATCACACGAGGACATGGTGTCTAAAAAACAGAGCTTTCTGAAAAATACAGGCGAGGCAATACCATAAATGAAAAAAGTAGAAGAAATGTGAAAATAAAAGCGGTTGTGCAAAAAGCCAAAGTACTTATGGAGGGTTCGGCTAAGGTCTATGAGAAGCGTACATAACAACAATCACTTTGCTACATCATTACAGGTTGCGAAAGAAGTCTTCACGAGGAAATATTTGTTATGGTGACTATTTAACAAAAACACCAAGAAATAGACAATACTAGGAACGTTACGTAAGACAGCTTACATCGAAGTCGTGTTGATAGCAGGGCTTGCGGCACCTCTTCAGGATCTCAAACCGGAGTTCTCTATCCCATGGGTTAACTGCGCTCGTGACTGCTTCGCTGAAACAATCCTCGCAATACCATATTCTTGAAGCATAAGCTGTTACGAAACATACTCCACAAGCCCAACTCCAGTCTTGTCGTGGTCGCCGTCGGCGCCAGATTCTGACTCCGGTTCAGCCTGCTGCGAGTCGCCAATCTTCATCTTATCTAGAGCTATCTCCATTGAACGTTCTGCAGCTTGCACTGTTCTTGGCTTCAGTGCAGAAGGTTTCGCTGCTACCACAACTAGATTCGAAGGGGCAAGAGAACGTCGGCGCTGAAGACCTAAGGTTTATCGAGTCCGAAGTTCAGCATGCACAAGCATGAGAATCATTAATGAGTTAGCCAGAAAATTCTATGTATTCTTTGCGCACAACTGTGTCCGCTGAGAAACTTAACCTGAACCATTTAACATATCATATTCAAGACGAAATTCCAAGCTTTAATTAGTTTTTTTTTCTTAATTGTTAAGGAAGAGTTAGCATACCATAAAGGTAGATTGAGCGTACATTTCTTCTTCATTTTGTTCCTTCTTCATTTGTTCTTCCAACTCATGATTGAGTGGTGCAAAGAAATCTGCAAACAAGGTAGAGAGTAGGGAAAACAGTATGTACAAAATTACCAGCTAGCATCAATACGCCTGCAAAACCTGTTTCGGTCGCTTGTATGTTGTACGCGCAGCTTAGAAAACATGTTGATGTCCCCGCTGAAGATGACATGCCACAAGCAAAGAACAACTACAGTTAGCAAGCAAATAATTACAAAGAAATTGACCACTAAAAAGAGCTTCAGCATAAACAATATTAGGTGCTTTCAGCTATTTAGTGGTTATAAACGGAAAAACACGAAATCAGTTACAAGAAAATCATTTGAATTTTTGTCCCGCGTGGGATCCCTTCTCGTTCATGTATGTAGAATGCTTCATTGTCACCAGAACAAAGAGATCTACAAACAATGAAAGGTTCTGTCAAACAGTCTCAAGCATGCATTATTAGTACAGGACCTAATACTACATAGATCAACAGAGATCAACCACTTGCACTAGTAATATACTGAACTATGAGAGTGCAATTATTGCCAGAATAACATCTGTAAGTAAGGCCACCGGAAGCTATTTACTTCTTACTTAAAAGCAAAGGTCCACCTCATTTTCGTGGGTGGGGTAATAGCAGATTCAGCATATTCTCGGCACGCTGATTCCAGAGGTATATACAAATTGTCTCAAAATGGTCTTTAAACCCGTTTTCCAGGACGGGGCCCGTAACAGTTTGATGATACGAATCGACGTGTGAAGCCGTTGATCTTATCGATCGGACACGCCAAGACTTGTTTGCCAACGTTGCAGCTGTGGCGGGCAGCCATCACAGCTTGGAGAGATCCACCTAACGGCTCCAAATTTCAACCACTTCGACCCCTTCGAGAACGGGGCTTTCGACGCTTCTGTGCCTGTTGATGTACATTACTGGGATTGTCATGACGAGAAGGTAGAGGATATGTTGCTATCTCCATCCTACAAAACGAGGTGGTCCCCTGCCTTTAAATTCCAGCAGCTACAGTTCATGCGGCATGTTTCATTCATGCAGAAGTATCGCACTGCACGATACTGGTACACTGCAGTACAGTGTTCTGGATCAGTTCGCTAAAGAGTAGGAAATACCTTCATGCGTTGGAGGATGAGACAGCGGATGAGCTGGTGTAGATGTGACAATTCCGCGTTCAAGTTTCTTGTCAATGCCCAAAGTGGTGAACTTCGCTCCGGCTAACGTCTCTTCATCTTCTGAATAATTCTCTCTAGTTAATGTGTAGGGTTGGTCAGAATTATGGGTACAGTCTGCTCCCTGTCGCTCTATGTGCTCCTCGAGGAATATTCGAAGTCTAAAAGACAAGAAGGGAATTCAGCACTATCTTTCTGAAATCTTCTTGGAAATGTATATTCTCCATTTAGGACGGAAAATTTATCTTGTACCCATAACTTTGACGTACCCTGCACGCCTCTTTGCTAAAAAAAAAGAACATACTGAGACATACTAACCAATAACTAATTGCTTCTTCGGCTTCATAACGTCGCCCTGCATGTGCATATCGAAACGATCCAATGCCTCTTCCTTTTCCTCCTGAAAGACTTTCGAAGAGTGTGAAAGACAGAAACTGGTGATTGACTTCCGTCTTAAAAAGTTGAAATCAAACCTTTGCATCTCCTGCAGCACCTTGAACCGAAAGGGGCTGGAGAGGAACACGATCCACAGAATGACGAAGGAAATTGCTTTGTTGCTGACGGCTGACAACAAGAAATTTAAAACGTGCTGTTGCCACATCCAAAACAGAAGTATAATGCTTAAAAATCAAATGAGATTACTTTTCAGTGTCCTTCGGATTTACGACGCGTTGAGACATATCTTCATCAACGTACACCTCGAAAGCCTCAACAGCAGGCGGAGCAACTGGAAGCGTGGTCTCGTCAGTGATACCGGGTAGATTTCCTGCAAGAGAAGCGGTACAGCGGTTTTTTCCGATTTGCCACGAATGGCGGCAAAGAAGGGAATGGAGCTGTGGAGCAATCTTTCAAGATAATTTTCCACCTATACTAAGCACATTTTATCCAGCAATTTGCTGTGTATCAGCTTCAAATGACGAGAAGGCAAGATCGTGTATGATTTACGCAAATGCATTCTTCCACCATAGAACAATTTGATTATTTTCGTTTTGGACAGCGACACAGCACTCGAGTAAAGCCGTTGGGTTGGAATCTCACCCCTTTCATCTTACTCAAAATTTAAGTGAACGAAAACCTTGAAGACACACCTTTGCTGATGACCACTGTGTCGGAGAACATAGCCTTCATATCACTGTACGCCTTTTCTGTGAAGGAAGAACCGCTGATGAAAGGAGATTTTGACGAAGGTTGGGTAGATGCAGTGGATAGCGTGGGAGGAGCTAAAAGCATATATTAGTTTGTAATCAAAAACTAAGCAGATGACATAGGTTAGCCATCGAGAAAAACGAAAAGAGAGAGAGAGAGAGAGAGAGAGAGAGAGAGAGAGAGAGAGAGAGAGAGAGAATGAAACGGTGCCTCTCAAAACCCATAGTTCTGCGACTTCAGTGGAAAAATAGATTTTTCATACAAGTTCAGTCCTCATTTGTCATCGTTGAAAATAATATGGAAAGAAGGCTTCAGAAAAAGAACTAACATTTCTGTGCAGAGGCGAAAACACTTGTACGCGTTGGAGCAGTTGGGGAGAAGAGGCGTCGACGCTTATCGTCGTTTGAGAAGTCTGAATCGCATTCCTCGACTGTTTCTAGCATTCTATTACGTTTGCCAATCTGAAATAAACTACGATGAGCACCCAGAAATAGGACTACAAACCTACCTCCTCTCCATAGTGGCGGACGCAGGGGGAGTGGAGCCCCCCCCCCCACCCCCTCCCAGAGAATGGTTCGCCGAATTTTCAATATTGCTTTACAAAGTGAATGAAAATCTTGTATTTGTTCACTTTCATTATTATTTTTCAATAATTATTATTTATTATTTGAATTAGTAATTTTTTTAAAATTTTGTCTGGGTCACCAAAACAGCGGAGGCTCCACTTTTTTCCTACGCCCCCCCCCCCATAAAAAAAAAACTCGCTACGGTCGTTTATTGGTCGCAACCATCAAATTTTTGGCATAAGCATGATTCAAGAGACCATTATAACCGAATTGGTGAACAACTATAGAGCGAACACCAGTTCAGGATGTTCCTACACTCATCGAGGAGTACAGCAGTTTTGGTGGTTGCGGCCGCGACTACACTGGTTTTACTACAAATCGATTGTTACGGCGTGGCGCTGGCACCCGCGCGAGGATTGTAGAAACAGCGCATAATCTGTGTCACTTTGGAATAGAGTCGGAGAAATGCTACAGAGACAAAAAAGAACACTTCGAAGTGCGCAGCAGTTAAATATGCACGAATGACAGACTGTAAAATATTAAGTGGCCGTTCTTTTACACTGTATAACTTTGCTCAGGTATTGCAGCTATGCTTCATAAAAGTCAGAAGAATTCCATCATTCAAATCTATTTGCGTGGACCTATCTGAATGAGCAAGCAGAATTCCTCATTACCACGTAAAGGAGGTCTCTACTGAACTAGTTGAATGGATCTCGCTGATACTTGACTGATCAAATGTGACAGCTGTGAAAATGAAAGCGCTCATGGACGTCATTCTGCTTATGCATGAGTGGGAGCTAGTCTCATAGTTATTTCATATCTCAACTACCATCCCTCACGTTGCCGCCTTGAAACACGTGAACAGTTAAAACAAGACTTTACCTCTTTTGGCTCAGGAATGTTGGGTGGAATTGGACGAATGATCACCATCTCCTATAAAGAAGATGCCTTCCTAATAATTTTTTGAAAGGCGAGAAAATAAAGTGCACGAAGAAGAAATGGGATAGTTTCCCATAGTAGTGAGATTGAAGTACGACTGGAAACATACTGGCTGAGTGACTGTAATATCCATGGGCACGTCATCCACAATATCCTTTCCATCAACCATTTGTTCGTCTGCTATCATTGCCGCTCTTAATTCTTCAACGGACGGAGCAATGTAGGAGTCGCCGTGACGATCGACCAATTCGAAGCGCAATTTGGTGCGAGCTTTGAATGAAAAATTTTAAGCACAAGATATACAGTGAAACGAAGAAATGTACTGTTGGGTCCAAACGACGCAGTTTTGGGCGCCACCGGAGATTTCAGCGTATCCTTGGCACGAGCTTCAATTACTGCGAGGGAAGAGCGACGTCGATCTAGAATATTCATAGAGAATACCTTAGAATGAAAATATTTACAACAACAATACGCCATATGTGCACGCATACTTTTCTTTGCCTTCGGATCTACGGATTTTCTGACGTTGAATACAGCCATGGTCTCTTCCTCGTCATTGAAGATGTCGCATGATGGCAAATACTGGTCAGCAATGTCTCTAAAAATCGGACAGTGACACAAACCATGTTTATGGGCGAATTTTTGGAGCAATCCCCATAAAAAAGTTGTTTCCACACGGCTTTTGACAGTCTTGAACAGCAGGGGCTCCAAAAAGTCAATTTCCGCAGAAACCTTGCATGGGTAGTAATTTGAAGGTGTTGAACATGAACGCCGCACCGAATTTGTATATTAAAAGCAATGTTTCATGTCGTTTTCGCGTTCGAGCAATTAGCAGATTGTGGATATTCCCGACTCGCTGATTCCTGTGGTATATACATAAAATATCATAAAGCGGCATTCGGACCCATTTTTGGGACAGGGTCTGAAAGGGGTCTGTAACAGTTTGCTCAACCGAACTGACATGTGAAGCCGTTGATCTTAACGATCAGACATGTCAAGACTCGTTGGTCAATGTTGCAGACGTGGCGGGCAGCCAGCACACTCACGAACCGCTCCGCCCAAGTGGTCCATGAATTGCACTCTGGACCCTCTCAAAAACGGAGTTATCGTCATTTCACGTTGTGACATTTTATATACATTTTTGCAATCAGCGTAGCGAGAAGATCGGGATCTGTTAATACCTACAACTTGCATTACGAGGTAAGACACTTTCTTTGAGGGTATTTACGGTTGATGCGCGTCAAATTTGACGCGACGATATACAATGCAAAAAAGGGAGGAGAAGAGAATTCCTAGTGGAGCGCGAAAGTTCCTGGTTCTGTCGTCACGACGGCCGCGCGAACAAAACGCGTTTCCATTTCCGCCGCATCGAGACAACGCGAAAACTTCGTGAAATTCCAGGCCGACGCGTCAAATTTGACGCGCACCAACCATAAATATCCTCTTCAACTCCGTTTCGTGGTGTTATGCAGGAATTTTTTTTCCCATTTTTTTTTATGGAACAGATCATCAGAAACACAATATTGCAACAGCCCGAGCGACAACAGCTTCTGCTGTAAGATATATCAGGTAAGCCGTCGGCTTCCAAAGCATCCCACCTAGGCGAAATTTGAGGAAAGATAAGTAGAGAGAATTCTGTCATGCTGTGTTCAGTGAGCGTCGATAGCGCTGCGTTTTTCGCAGGCTCGGGAAGCAGAAGGGCCGAAATCCTTGCCGCGACAGCAAACTATAGGAGTTATTGATAGTTGGTTAGCGTTTTGGTAGTGATCATCAAAGTTGGGGCGCGTGTGGCGCACTGGTAAGAGGCTCGCTGCGCACGCACAAAGTCGATGGTTCGATCCTGCCCGTGGCCAACCAAGCCATCCATCCCTCCGAGTTCACCCCTACTTTGATGATAACTACCAAAAAAGCTGACTAACTATCAAAAACAAAGCCCAGATTTGCCACAACGGCGGGCATTCTAGCACTAGCAGTGCGGCCGCATGCTTCTCGCTATCCGCGAAAAATGCATCGCCACTGTAGACGTTCACTGTATTCGTACCTTACACCTGCTATGCAAACTTTCAGCGAGCTCTTTTTCAAAGTTTCGGGATTAAGTAGTAGTCTGCTTTCTAGCACGGAATCAAAAATTACCTGAATCCAGCCTCGAAGTCATACGTGGAGAGATGAGGAAGACGGCTTTTTGCAATGTGAAAAACCTTCGAGAAGTTAGTAGAGTCGCCATCCTTGGCATAGGTCTCGGCCCAGAGGAGATGGAATTTTAATGAGTTCTTGAAGCGACCAGTTTCGTCCAGTTTTTCAAAGACTACGGTTGCTCCCATTTTCCTGCTGTGTTTAGCCTGAAAATATGTGCTCATCACAGAGAAACAGGCACCTATTCTTCTGACTTACCAGTATTTTGTACAAACGGAGCATATCTTCTTCAGCGGCTAAACTGCCTTCAGACACAAAAGTTGTGACAGCTCTAAGTGCCATCTCTTTAACCTTCTTAGGCATGTAATTGTCCCAAGCTTCAACCTGCCTGAAAACATTCAACTCCTCCTAAGATCTAAGAATAGATAGAAAAGAAACATAAGTAAAATGGAAGCAGTGGAAAACTCACGAGCAGATCATCTGCAAACCGGCCACGCTCGGCTTCTGCATCACTTGCCTGCAACGAATTTACCAGTAGAGTAAATAAAGAATAATGCGACAACGTTTCACATGATGAACTCTAGTTTTTTCTAAAAGATGACCACTCTTATTAGTCACATCTCTCACCAATGAAGTCCGACTCGACTACATTCTCACTTGAAAAAAAAAAAAACGAACTTGAAGGAAGGAAAACGAAACTTACTGTAGAAGCAGCTTAAACGAGTCCATGAGTAAGTGTGGTCAGAAAAAAAACCCCGCAATGACCACTTTGCAAATGAGCAAAGACAAAATGAAGAGTCCTCACTGACGGTCCGAAACTAAAAATAAACGGCCGATAACAAAACAGTGACATTAGTGAATGCCGTCAAATGACGCACACTCATGTGAACTTGGAAATATGTATGATGCAGTATGTGGAGATCAGAACTGTCTGATAGGAGTGAGAGGTCTATACGCCAAACAAAACAACAGAATCCTATCAGACGAAGATGGAAGTATGAGTAAGACAGGTTCTCCTCGTAGTGACCCATAATAAACACGAAAAAACCTCATCCAAAGAATATTCTGAAGCTCGATAATAAGTTTTAGAGAAGTAGAAAATTAAAATACTTTTCTTCCCGCGTTCTCGCAAATTAGCGACGGCGCGCTCATTTTGTGCGGAGCATATTAATCGCGCGCTTCAAAGAAATTGTTCTGCATATGTATCATCAAAAGCTGTGGTACAACGTCGGAATCAGACTCGCATTGGAGGTGGTCTGCGACTGTCGGATACGAAATCGAAAAGACGCATCGTAGCTTTGTTCATAGTCCGAAGATTGCGCGACTTTGCATCGCATGTTTCGGCTTATGGGGTTCACGTGTTTTCCCTGCAGATCAGACAGTTTCAAAAGAAAAGGGACAAAATACGCAATGAAAGGACCAGTTTTTAACGAAAACTGTTGAGAATTCGGGCCGATGTGTTTGAATCGACTGGTACGTAAGACTATGACGCGTCGAAGTCCGACGATGATCGACATGCAACTTTCATTCTGAGATCAGATCGGGCACCCACGAGCTATAATATAAGGTCAATTTATACTGGTCAGACACACGCATCCATTTGCAAAAATACTTCCATGAAGACTGGTCAGCGCGGTATGAAATCCTCAATGACACAAGGACGCGCAGCCGCCGCGAGACCGTAAGGCTCGAACCAGACTCGACGGCGAGCAGCGTTGGGGCGCGTCGGCTTCCACGCGCTGCATGCGAATCGATCGCCGCGGCCTCGTCCGGCTTCCTGGGGCGGCGAGCGGCGGCCGCCGCCACCACAAATTAGGTCGACCATACCTTGCGCACTGCAGCGTCGGCCGGCTGCGCGGCGCGTTTACGCGCGTCGCCGGGCGTCGACGCTATTTATTTCTCACTCGTATGAGCAGCGATGAAAAATGACACACGAATATCGGTGAATAGATGCCAATGCCTTCAAAAATAGTCATTTCCAAACAAATAGACACCGAAATAGAAAATTGCTAATGAAATCGCATCAAGTAGAACAAAAAGAAAGAGAACCCAAGCAAACGTTAGGCTCGAACCAGAGTCGACGGCGAAGGTATGGGCGACGCCAGCGTCGGCTCACCTCTCTGCTTCCTTGGACGGCATGCAGCGTCGAGCGGCTGCCATCAACCCAATATGTCTCAAACTTGAAAACTAGCATTTATCACTGAAGGAAGCGCGAAAACCGTACAAAATGCTCGAAACAACCGAGAAGATACATGAAGACATTTCTACAGAATCACAAAGCGTGTTTAGAGTTTTTAAACTAATTTTGATGTTTTTAAAAGTATTCAGCCGATTCAAGAAATCAGAGGAGTGATTTGCTAGATTTTACTACGTATAATAACTGGCAGCAGATACAAGAACCAATAAAACATAAACGTAAGTCCAGCGTATAGATTGCCGATCACATGATAGCCCCAAGTATTTGCCTCAGGCGGTAGCCCTTTGCCGCAATAAGTGCGAGAAACGCCCGCCAATAATCTCCGAGGTCAAATGTCAGTACAGATGTAGTTTACTTACTGGTACACTAATGACTGATGCTAACATTTTCTTGGGTGTTTTTTTTATGCGCTTTCATTCAGTAATTTTCCATTTCGGTGTCTATTTGTTTGAAAATGACCATTTCTGGAGGAATTAACATCTACTCATCAATATTCCTATGTCATTTTTCATTGCTACCCATACGAGTAAGAAATAAATAGTGTTTCTCTCCAACCACACAAATATTCTCCTGATAACGCCCCTTGATGCCCGAGGAAGCCGGCCCGGTTCGGCTTCGTAGGGCGTTGACGCGCGTCGACGCGCCGCGAGCCGGCCGACGCTGCAGTACGCAAGGTATGGTCGACCGAATTTGTGGTGGCGGCGGCCGCCGCTCGCCGCCCCAGGAAGCCGCACGAGGCCACGGCGATCGATTCGTATGCAGCGCGTGGAAGCCGACGCGCCCCAACGCTGCTCGCCGTCGAGTCTGGTTCGAGCCTTAGCATCAGTCATTAGTGTACCGTCTATCCGAAACGACGAGTCCGCCCAAGCGGTCGAGGCAGCCACGCTTGCGAGCAGTCCACGTCATCATATCTACTCTGCGTATCACGTTTCATCGTTNATGGAGTTGGGTCCCACGGTGTCATAAAGGTGCGCCGGCGCCAAGTAGTGGGGAGACGCCCGGAGGTAGGTCCAACGGAGTGATAAGATTGTGCCGTCGTCTAAAAGTGGGANATCGTTGTCTTTCTGATATCAAGCAATGATCCGGGTGTGACGTGGACCGCTTGGGCGGACTCGTCGTTTCGGATACACTGTACCGATGTTCCAATACATATGTTTGACATTTGACCTCGGAGATTATTGACGGGCATGTCTTGCACTTATTCCGGCAGAGCGCTACCGCCTGGGGTAAATCCTTGGGGCAATCATGTGATCGGCAATCTATACGCTGGGCTCACGTTTATGTTGCATTGTTTCTTCCATCTGCTGCCAGTCATTATTTATAGTAAAACCTAGCCCATCACCCCTCTTCTTCTTTAAACCCGCTAAATACTTTCAAAAACATCAAAACTAATTTAAAAACTTGAAACACGCATTGTGATTCTGTGGAAATGCTTCCATGTATCTTCCCGGTAGATTTGAGCATTTCGTACGATTTTCGCGGTTCGCTCAGTGATAAATGCTAGTTTTCAAGTTTGAGACATATTGGGTTGATGGCAGCCGCTCGACGCTGCCTGCCGCCCAAGGAAGCCGAGGGGTCGGCCGACGCTGGCGTCGCCCATACCTTCGCCGTCGACTCTGGTTCGAGCCTAACCGCGTGCGTCCGAGCTGTGCCAGCGATACCACTAGCCCTGTTCTTCATCACATATAGTCCTTCTCAGAAAGATAGACGGATTGCGCGTTTGCACCATCGCGGCGGGGCCTGAACGAGGGATGCAGAGAGAGCATGCCTCAAGTGAGAAGATCGAGTGTGTCCCACCGCGATGGTGCAGTCGCAACACTAAGAAACCGCACGCGCAATCCGTCTATCTTTTTGAGAAGGACTGTATGTAGACGCCCGCTCGTTAAGCGCACGGGGTGGCGGTCAGGAAGAACGATAGATCGTGACAGCTGCCAATTGCACCGCGCATCCCATGCAAAGATTATCACGCCCTCCTTGCATCGTGCGCATAATAGCCTGCTCTATTCAGAGGAATAAGGGTTGCTCTTGGTTCAGGGTTAGTCTGTATATGGAATTTTGGGATCCGGTATGAAAACGTCATAACTCCTAGTTATTACCCATCGCATTTCAATGAAAAGTGAGCTTTATCTGCCTTTATCCTAGTGAATTTTGTTCATTTAGGTTGTAACCATCTTCAGCAAAGAAAGATGATTGACCCACATGCAACTGCAGTGCCTGTAAATCTCTGTCACCTAACTGGGGGCGGGGCCACGATTGCATGGGATATTGCCACACGAGATCATTGCAGCCAACTATTGCCAGCTATCGTTCTTCCTGGCATGCACACAAGCGCACGCATCTAGGTAGTACAGTGTATCCGAAACGGCGAGTCCGCCCCAGCGGTCCACGTCACAGCCAACTCATTGGTTGATATCATAAAGATCACGATGAAACGTGATACGCAGAATAAAGATGATGACGTGTACGACCGCGCGGGTGGACTCGTCGCTTCGGATAGACGGTATATCCTACTATTTCTTAATTGGCAGTTCATGTGTGTGTGTGTGCACGAGAACCAGCCAATGTCGTCAAAAACAAATGAAACCGTCGTGCTCAGCGCGTCGAATTATGTACGAAAAGGTTGCAAATTTTGATTCGTACCTTGATTTAGAGGTGTTTCGGTACGCTCTTCATCGCATGGAACACCACCAGTTGTTTACACCACAGTGAAAATGAATTAGGCTTGGTGTTTATTGTTCTCTGTCTATCAGGTCATGCAAGATAAGATGCGGGTGGGTATGTTTCAGAGACAAGCGGATGAAAAAGGAGGGCGGGAGACAGAAACACACGAAGAGGGGTCCCAAGGTGTGAAAAGATTGTTCCGGCGCCCAAAAGTGAGGAAACTCCCGGAGACCGGTCCAGCGCAGTTATAGGATTGTGTCGGCGTTCAAAAGTGGGGAAACGCCCGAAGACGGGTCCAACGGTGTGATAAGGGTGCGCCGGCGCCCAGAATTGGGGGACCTCTGGAGTTGCGTCCAACGGTGTAATAAGGGTGCGTCAGCGGCAAAAAGTGGGGAAACCCCTGGATACGGATCCAATGCTGTGGGAATGATGAGCTGTTCCTCGGAAGTGTTGGAATATGCTACCGATCCGGTCCGATTCCATAGCTGAATCGGTTCCCTGGCGTCCAACTACATACAGTGAGTAAACGCTAAATAATAGAGCACGGCAGTGGCTCTATCGTGTGCTAGCTTCTCTCATTATGTCGATGCGGAGTACTTCGGCTGCCATACATAGTAAGAAAAAAGTCAGTCGGCCTGTCTGCAGCCATGGAATAAGTGTTTTGGCGCCGAGAAATGAGAAGATACGAAAAGCAGTACCGGTCGTAAGAAAGGAACCCAACTCAATGGCAGGTCAGAATTTATAGCGGAACATTTCCCGAGCTCGGATCTTTCCCCCCTCACTGCGGTCTCCTCTTCAGCGGTACCGGACATCCTCGATCTCGAAGGTCATCCCTCGACATGGTAGGTACTAGGTAGAATAGTATTGAAATGAGGTCTCCGGACTACCGACCTCGCTAAAAACACAACAATCAATCATCCCACTACATGCGGTAATTACAAGCTGATCTGGGTTAGCAAATTTTTAACAAAAGCATCTACTCTGAAGTTTCCTCCCACGGTGGAGCCACGGTACGAGGCCGATCCGCGGTGGATTCGCGGTTGCCCGCGATAAATCCGCACATGCCCATGGTGGAAAACCGGGAATGATGTCACTCCCGCACTATGCCCACACATGTTCACGGTGTATCCGCACATGCCTATGGTGTATTCACGATAACACTGCTTTCCACGATGGACGCTTGCGCCATGGTGGCCCCACGCATGCTCACGGTGGATCCGCGGTAGAAAAGATTCATCACGAGCTAAAACACAGCACACGTGTCGATACGTATGGCCTAGTGGATGAGAGGGTGGACCACCAATCAAGCATTCGAGAGGGTCGGTACGGTTCAAATCCTATGGTAGAGAAGAGAAGGAAGGACGAAGTGGAAAGCCACATAAAATTTGCATCTCTCTTTCTTTGTTCAGCACAGCACAAATTCACTGTTTTAGCCAATTTGTCGCATGCAACACCTTCTCAGTGTTTGCATTCGCTAGCATGAGTAAAGGCCTGATAGTGAATTCACATGCGCTCAAGTAATCCGCACTACTCCCGCGGTGGACTCACACATGCCCGCGGTGGCCAACCGACTCCCCACCTTGGGTGAACCGTGGCCCCACCGTGAGCAAAAAGTTCAGAGTACAGTCATCCAAAGCTGCTGCATAGCGATCCATTTTTCTTTCTATGCCTCTGTTATTGGTGCCCACGCCGTGATCAGACAACCGCCTTCTTCTAGGTGTTTCTTCATCATTTTAACCACGCCCTCGATGACGCCTCTGTCTTCCTTCGGTTCCAGGGGGTACACAATTACCCAGGTCCCAAATGAAGCTCAGTCGTGGAGCACCTCTCGCAGCTTCGCAAATGACGTTGCGACTCTCGTATGAAGCCCATCTCTCAGCCCATCTTTCTCCAATAGATGTGCGCATTCCGGAGCAGGAAATCCAGCAGGCCCCACCTTGGGTAACTGTCCTTCTTGGCTTCCTGCGCAATCTCTTCCTTCGCTCTCTAAAACGCAATACGATAAAAATCCTCCACGCAGTTATTCTCATTGGGTGAATGCTTCTCGATTTTGTTCGTCGTGCAGATGAATTCGGTCCACTCTGTGTGCACTTCATAGAAGAGCATCAAAATCCTGGATAGAGCTTCGGCGTTCAGGCAAACGGTTCGCTCCTTGTGCAGTTTTATCTTCCTGGCGGGCTCAAGTCGGTCCGAATGAATATGCTTGTCGCTCTCCAAGCCGTCCATACGTCAGAAAACTGCTGCTTAGAGTACGCGCCCGGAATATCCACTCCTTTTATGTCTCCTAGGGTCGTCCCCGCGAAGTAGTCATCCAAGCAGTGGTACTGAAGGTGTCCTTTTTCTTCAGTGCTGGACAGCCTCACGCCACTGATATTTACCACATACATTTTATTTACTTTCACCTTTGGTTTACTACCCCTACGAGATCTGGCACGTTCTGTATCTATCCTTTCGCCTCCTATCGACTTCGGGACAATTCTCAGTTGATCAAATTGAATCCTTACTGGGTCGTTGTTCTCGCCAATCTGAGTAACTAAGGCCGAATTATCTCTAACTTCTATTACCCGGAAAGGACCCGACCATTCGTTTATTAACTTGTGGTGAGTATTCCTAGCTTTCTCACTAGGCAACAAAACGTACACGCGGTCTCCTACCTTCGGGAACGTCTTTTGCTCCACCTCATGCCTAGCATCATAGCTTTTCTTCATCCTTTCCCTTATCCTATCACTGCACTCTTTAATCCTCTCCGTTCCGGTCACGGCTTGGAGTATTTCCGTCTTATAATCGTCAAGCGCCTTATCAATGGAGTGCCACGATACACCCCCTTTTCATACGACTTCGGAGAGGAAGCTCGGATCTATACCGTGCAATACGAAGTATGGGCTTTTCCCCGTCGCGCTATGGGGCGTCATCGACACCCTTTCGCGATCCACCTAACGAAAATGGTCTTAGCTATCGTTTGTGCCGATTTGTCCGAAAACGGGTAAGCCGCAGCAAATTCCAAAAAGTGATCTATAATGGTGACAGCATACCTATTCCCGCTCTTTGTCGCTCCTAATTGCAGGACGTCTACTACAATCACCTCGTATGGTCAAGCCGTTATGATAGGTTTAGGGGTGGGGTTAACGCTCCTCCGTGGTTATTGACAAAGCATTTCTAACACTCGTTCGTCCATTTATGAATGTCCTGAGCCATCCCCGGCCAATATACCTCTTTCCTCAGCGTATTCAACAACTTGTGAGCGCTGAAGTGACCAGCGAAAAGCCCCTTATGCGCTTCATGGAAAATTTCATAACGAAACGACTTTGGAACTTGGAAAACCAAGCTGCCATCTGCTCTATACATCTTTAACTCTCAACTTCTGTAACAAAATCTTCAACTCTCAGTATGTGCTTACCGCCAGGTATCCGTACGTCTTGATCTCCCTTACCTTCCCTTATCTGGGATGAGCTCACCCAATGAAGGTTTTTCCTCATCCCTTCCATCCACTTAGTGTCTTCCCTTGCTACTATTGCGTTCACAACAGCCTCATCTACTCCCTCTAGCGATTCCGGAGACATTGATATTGGAATTCCCCTGCTTAGGGCGTCGGCTACCATATTAGCTTTACCCTTTACATTCTGAATTTCTAGGTTATACCTTTGCAGTTCAAGCGACCCTCGCAGGACTCGTGTCGACACGTTACTCCTTTTAAAAAGCGCTGTCAACGGCTGGTGGTCGGTCATCACAATGGTCGGTAGCCCATAAATAAACATATGGAACCTCCTCACTGCGTGAACTACCGCCAGCGCTCCCAAACCCGCCACATGATACCTTTTTTCGGCCTTGCTCAATCCCTTCGACGCAAAGAAAATGGAGTGAAGCTGCTTATCCGCTCTCCCCTGCGACAGGACCGCACCTAATCCACAGACGCGTCTGTACATAGTACAAAAGGTTTACTTCCATTTCTCGCGCTTTCCACATCAGGCTGGGCTAAAACAGGGGAGGAGCGAACCATTTTCTTCATTTTCTCCATCGCATCGTTGTGTTTTTCCCCCACGTCCATTTCGATTTTGGTTACGTCATTGCAAAAAGACAAGCCGCTTGCTTTGAAAATCCCAGACAAAACTTCCTGTAAGAGGGTGCCATGCCGAGGAATGTACACAAATCTTTAGATTTTGCGGGGTTGGATATTCCTTGATGGCTTTAACCTTTTCCGAGTCCATGTGCACTCCTGTTCCTGTTATGGAAAACAGGATATGCCGAGAATCAGTTGCACAAGATCATGAAGCATTCAGGAGGAAGAGGCGTATGACAGCAGCCGAATCTAGGACCAGCATCAAGTTAACTGCACGTAACATAGCCGAATGCCGCCATGTTATTCCGTGCCTGAAGGAGTCAGAAGGCAGAAAAGTGACGTCGCGACTCGGCATGGAAGCTACAGTCGAGAAGTACTACGAACGGCTGCTTCACTCTTTCATGACCACATCTCCCGGTAGACTGTTGACGCAGCGCCTCGAAGACACCCTCCCCTTCACGCCTTCAGAGGTTGTCATGCGGTAGAGTTGATGCCTAGCGGCAAATGCAGTGGAGTTCTCACGCGGATCGATCTGGTGCTCTAACTCTTTGGCTTAACAGCGTTTTTTTCCTTTTTGATTTTTTGAAATTCCTCAGCTTCTCTGCAGGACTTTCGGGAAGCCGTACTCTTTCCGCCGCGCTCTGGCAGTGGTTCCCACGGCGCCGCATATTTAAGGGCGCGTCAATTCCATTCTGCGTTCAATTCAGCCTTAGTGCTAGGTACTTGCGGTTTCGGACGGCAAGAGGATGTCGAATCAGCGACGATCTCATGATCAGACTTTCGCGGAAGTTGGACTGCAAGGACTGGGAGCGACATATATACCTTAAAGGCAGCACCCACGGAAACTTTGGCCTCTCAAATTTTCACTTTCTCAGAAACTTCAGTACATCCCAAACAGTTCACCCACAACAAGAGCTGCGGAAATGGCCTGCGTTCAGCTCAGTAACCAGTACTTCTGCGTGACGACGACAACTTTCAACGAGTTTGCCGCCCGTTAAACAGAGGGCGTTTCGTGGAACGACGAGGACCAGCTGTTTTCGCCGCGATCCCAAATCCCAAATTCGCTGGTTTTCCTTCCACTGCGAATCATTCTCGTGATTTTCCATATATCTCTCGTTGTTTTCGTTGACAACTAACATTTTCCAAGCTCATTCAATGGTGTTCATACCTGCCTGGTTGGGACTAGTTTTGTAAAATTCAAATTTCAAGCCATTTCTCCTCCAATAGAGCATTCCATTGAGTTTCCAATTTCCAACGTTGGTTTTGTTGATCGCCACACATTTTCCGATGGGTATTTCTTCTGATCAATTGCAAAAAAAGGCTGTATGTAAGACCAAAATCTCGAATGCGTGAGAAACCATCGGATAAAAGATACGGCATTATCGATCATTTGATATCGTCCCTTATCCCCTGGCCTGAGCAACTCGACCACTCCTGTTGCCCATAACCTTTTTATGAGCTCTTAATTAGGACTTTTTTGGCGTTCCTGGAAAGTTTTAGCTATATGGAAAAGTTAAGCAGCTCTGATACATCAATTATATGCTAAATCTTTCGAGACGAAAATTCCCGTGGATGCTGCCTTCAAGCGGTGTATCGTCCTGCTACAGGACTACCGAGTAGGATTTCGACACCATCTCGCGGTTCAGCTTATACCCCGGCGATTCAGGCTTGGTTAGGGATTACTTTCCTTCCCGGTTAAGAGCGACGTGCTTTGCTAGGTCGCCAAACAAACTTCGCCAAATAATTTGCCATTTGACTTCAGAGTTAGCGTAGCGATTGTGTTCGCTGTAAGCGTAGCGCAGTCGTGAGAGAGTCCTGGTGTCACATGGGAAGTGACCACGCGCACTCACTTCATGTTTCTTTGTCTACAACCCATACCGTAAATCTGAGCATCAAGTGCCCTGTTGTAAATGTTTGTAAAAAGACACTTTTCCCTTTACAGTGGGCGCCGATGGCGGTGACCCATCCACGGCCTCGAAAAGAACGCGCCGCTCACGGTGGGATCGTCGCTGCAGCGGTGAATCTGGGTTTTCTCGATATTTGTTCATCACATTTGATGTAACCCAACAAGAAAACTAAGTAACTGTCAAGAACACCCTATGGTTTGTTGTCCTGGAGGGGATTCCTGCTTGAGCGGCGCGATCGCGCNCTGGGTTTTCTCGATATTTGTTCATCACATTCGATGTTACCTAACAAGAAAACTAAGTAACTGTCAAGAACACCCTATGATTTGTTGTCCTGGAGGGGATTCCTGCTTGAGCGGCGCGGTCGCGCCACGTGCCTTTCGAGGCCACAGAGGCGTCACCGCCATCGACGCCCACTGTATTTTGATCTAATCATAATCGCATGTTTCCATTTACATTTATTTACATGAATATCATTGAGTCAACAGTTCGGAAGGAGGAAGCTCGGACGATTTCCTATCTACTTTCACTTCCATAAACAAACAGAAACAGTGCTGTATGACAGAAGATTGCAACGAAAAGGCAAAATGTTGCTGGGGTGCAAAATTGGGGATATGTTAGAGTTGGCCCATACCTGGAATTTCAAAAGTTTGCAAGCTAGAGGTGCAGAGCAAATACTACGTGAGGTGTAATTATTACGCACACTTACCTAATATTCCCTTTGCTTAGCAGATTTTTAATTTTTTTACGTTGATGAGGCTAAATTATGAAAGGCGGTGTTTGTAAAGCTTGGATACTGAAAAGTCACTCACGCTCCACAGCATATCCCCAGAGATTTTTCTGGAAAAATGACTATGATTATCCGCTTACACAAAGGATTTTTGGAATTTAAACTTCTCGTTTTGAATGGTGAGAGCTGTGAAGCCTTTGATATGCATAGATATCACAACTAAAATGTCAAAAACCCACATTTTCGGCATTGGAGTGATTCGACCGATCACAGCTGGATAGTTCGCAATAGTGAATGGGTTACCACTGTTGTCCTTATTTTCCGCAGGCAATTCAATCAGAATATCTTTTAAATCTCTGAACTTTCGTACCACGGTGGACCCACCGTTATCCCATGGTGAATGTTCGGCACGTCAACCATGGGCAAACAGTGGGGCCACCGCGGGCTACTCGTGGGGCCACCGTGGGCTAACTGTGGGTTTTCCGGGGNCTCTGAACTTTCGTACCATGGTGGACCCACCGTTATCCCATGGTGAATGTTCGGCACGTCAACCATGGGCAAACAGTGGGGCCACCGCGGGCTACTCGTGGGGCCACCGTGGGCTAACTGTGGGTTTTCCGGGGGGAACCTAGGAGGTTTCCGTGGGGAAACTGTGGTATTTCCGTGGGGAAACTGTGGGATTTCCGTGGGGAAACTTGGGGATTTTCAGGTTTTCCATGCATGCCTTTGTGCGCAGATGCCTACACTGCGCAGGCGCCCACGGGCCCGCAAAGGAGCTTGCGCAGGCGCCCAGGAGCCCGCGCAGGAGCCCGCGCATCTCCCAGTGGGTTCCGCGGTCACACGCGAATATTTACATCCGCGATGCGTTCGCACGCGACCGCGTCCCACGCATCTTGTCTGACCGTTCGCTGGGCCGCGGTTCCCGCCGGGCCACAGCTGGTCAGACAAGTCCCGTAGGACTCGTCTAGTCTCCAACTAAGCGTAGACAAGTCTCTGACTTCCATACCCCGCACTCGGCTTATATACGGTTTCTATCAGTATCAGCAGCTGTCTAACAATTGCTTACATGGAAAAGTCGAAACGTGGGTTAGCAGTGGGTGAATTGGCGGCAAATTGTGGTCCCACCGTGGGTTCTTGAAGCACGGTGAGCCCACCGTGGGGCAATGGTGGGCGCACCGTGGGACTGATAACAATGGTGGGATAACGGTGGGATAAGTGGGGGCGGACACCATAATCGGGGGATAACTGGGGGATAACCTGGGGATAACGATGGGCCCACCGTGGTACGAAAGTTCAGAGTGATGGTCGTCTTTGACCGACTATTTTCTCAGTGAGGACCAGAATTCTTTAACAGTGCACGATTTCTGGCGGATTGCATCCAGTGTTGCAGACCTCGCTTTTCAAAATACTTTGCAAACGAATCGGTAGTCCCAGTGCTCTTGTCTTGTTTCCTAGGAGCCATTCGATGACGGAAGACTCCTTAGGCTGAAGCGGCACCTTCACTCGCGACTTCTTTCGTAGATCTACACTCGGAAGATGTCGAACTTCATAGGGCTTTATGCATGTTGCACTCTTTCCTACTCTTCACTATTTTTAGTCTCATTTACTTGTTCTTTCCAGTCGCCCCCAATTTTCGCTGTGACGTTTCGTCCTGCCTTTTTACTTCCTTATACCTTCGTTGGTTTACTGTTCATCACCACTGGGCGCTTTCTTTGGCTTCAAGTGGAATGAGTGCAGTAAATGTTGTGTTCACTGTAGAATGGGTGCGGTAAACGTTGTGGGTTTGAGTAGTCAAGCAGAAGATGCGATTGAGTTGCAAGAGCCGGTGTCGTATATAGTATTCTGCCCGTATAAAATTCTGCTCACTATGCGCACCTTTCCGCTCAGGACGCACCATGTACGCTTGCGATACCTAACTTATCTTGGGAAATTTTCGCCGAAGAAGAAGTATTCATGTGAAACTCCACCTATGGATGCAGAGCTTTATCATTTTCTTCAGATCACTCTTAACCTTCGTCGTCAGTAATGCTATTCTCCTATTTTTTCCCTAAAGAATGAGGCTGATTTGAATATGTTCCGTTCTCTTTTTTCTGGAATTATGCAATTCAGTTAGTTACGTACTTATATTGACTAACGGCCGTCACTAGGTGGAGTTTCCCAATGCGTGGTGCTTCGTCGGTAGGAGTTTTACGTGTCGGGCAGAACTTCACGCATGTAATATTCTGTCTGGCAGAGTACTATACGGGCAGAATATTATATAGCGCACCGGCACAGAAACAACGAAGAATGGAGGGTAACGTAACGGGAGCATGTCGCAACTTGGAAGCGTTTCTATTCTTGGACTCCCGTGTGCACGCGGTAGATCGCTTTTTGTTATTCAAAGTGGGTTGATGGTCATTCTCAGTTTCTCTTTCCTATGAGATTGATGCGAACGTTTTGCCGGGACTGCCACCTTTATGTCGTCATGTATGACAACTTTTCTTGCGAAATATGATCCTCTGGAGCTGAATGAGGTAGCATCGACACAAAATTCCTAGAGAAAATGATTTATGGACTGTTTTAAACCAAAATTTAAGGCAGATCCTTGAACCGGTTTCAGTCCATTTGGCGACAGAGAGAATTAGCCTTCAAGACAAAGCGAAGCAGTGTTTGCTCCTTTGCCATGTCTGGATTTTACACTAAACCTGATGACAATTATAGATCACCGTATTTGGGCTGATCCTATGAAAACTTTTCAGGACGAAGTCAAGGCTGTTAGAACGAAGTCAAGTTTTTCTTTGAAGGAATAGTTTTTGTTTAGGCACTGAAACAAAAAAAAGAAACAATCTACTCCCCATCACGTAAAACAAGCAGCAGCCGGAGGTTAGTTTCGGGTTTGTAGTATTTTTGTGTAATTACTTACAGTAGGCGTCAATGGCGGTGACCCGTCTGCGGCCTCGAACAAAACGCGGCGCGACCGCGCCGCTCAAGCTAGAATCGTCGCCACAGCGGCTTATCTGGGTTTTCTTGATAGTTGTTCATCATATTTGATGACAACTAGTAAGAAAACTAACTGACTATCAAGAAAACCCCATAACTTGATGTCCCGGAGAGGATTCTCGCTCGAGCGACGCGGTCGCGCTGCGTTCTGTTCGAGGCCGCAGACGGGTCACCGCCATTGACGCCCACTGTACGTAGACGTAGTTCCTCCTGTGCTTTGGGCACATCGGGCGACGAACTCTCTCCACCAGTGCCTATCTTGCGCTAACACTTCACCTTCTTCTCTGCAAATATCCATTAATTTAAGGTCATTGTCGAACGCTTGTCGCCACATGTTCCTGGGACGGCGTCTGGGTCGTTTGCCATTTGGAGGAATCCATGACATAGCATCATAAGGGAATCTCTGCTGCGGCATCCGTAGAATTTGTCCAGCAAGCCGAAGTCGACGTTGTGCGATGATAACGTGCAGGCTGGTCGTACTGCTGCGTCGTAGCACTTCCTAATTGGTTACGCGGTCAACTTAGCGTATTCTCATGATTCGTCTCAGACAACCTAGGTGGAAGCCATTTATCTGTTTGGTGTCGCTGGCAGACATCTTCCATGTCTCACTAGCATAGATGGCCGTCGGAACCACAATTGAGAGGTACAAGCGTAACTTGATGTTATTTGAGATGGAGCTTGTCGCCCAGAGTGGTTGTGGTCTTCGGAACACGGACGCTGCTTTTGCAGTACGTGTGCGAATGTCGATGCCAGCATCTCCGTCGTACGACATTGTGCTTCCCAGATAGGTGAACTTAGTAACATTCTCAAGTTGAGTGGTCCCCACATTGATGTTGGTATGTGCTCGATCCCTAACTTCATGACTTCTGGTTTTTTCAGCACTGATGCGCAGTCCGATCTTTGTGGCCTTCTGGTTAGGACTTAGAGTAGCCTTTTGAAGTCTGCTATCGGATTCAGCCAGGAGAGCGATGTTGTCCGCATAGTCCAGATCTGTCAAACGGCCATGGTTATCCCAACTTATTTCAGCTTCGCCTGGCTTTATTGCCTTCCTCAAATCCAGAGCGATGTTGAACAGGACTGGTGATAGGATGCATCCTTGCCTCACTTCTGCGGTTGTTTGGAAAAGCTGGTATGCTCAGTATTAGTTTTTACGCAGCAGCAGGAGTTGAGGTGCAGGCTTCTAAACATCTACGAAAGCTTGGGGTATGCCGTACACTCTGAGGATAGCTCATAGGGATTCGCGTCAAATGCCTTCCTAAAATCGATAAAGTTCACACAATGCAGGTGACGGTATTCGATGCACTGCTCAATAATGTTGCGAAGACAGAAAATTTGCTCACTGCGCGATCTGTTGCTCCCGAACCCCGCTTGTTCTTCTAGCAGTCGTTCGGCGATAGCACCCCGTAGGCGTCGCAACAGTACCATGCAAGATTTTTCTGGTATCGAGAGCAAGGTAATGCCTCTCCAGTTTTCGCATTCCGACGCATCACCCTTCTTGGTTCCTTAATTTCGCATGATTCTCTTCATCGATCATCTGCCATGTTCTTCCCTGGATCCATTGTTCCATTCGTGTGCCTCGCATGCGTCCGATGATTTCCTCTGCGCAATTTCTGACCACTGTTTTTTCTTTGGCCCAGTCCTTCTCGATATCGCTTGTGTAGTTAAGTATGTCAAATCGGTTCCGCAGCTACAGGATTAATCGATTGGTGACGACGGGATCCTTCAGTTTCTCGACGGCAAACGGTCTCACGATGGTAGATGCCTAAGCTTTAATTTGAGAGTTGCCCTGACCAGGTAATGGGTCGACCCGACATCAGCACCACGGTATGCGAAGATCGCGAAGAGACGTTCTCCATTTGCGACTGATGCAGATGTGGTCAATCTCGTTCGATGCTACTCCATCTGGTGAGTTCCATGTGTTCTTGTGAATGCGCCGATGGTGAAAATAAGTGTTTCCAACACACAGATCGTTGCAGTCGCAGAAGGAAATTAGTCGTTCGCCGTTGTCACTGATATGCTCTGACGATGCGGAACGTCCAGCAGTTCTTTCAATTCCATGTCACCATCCGGTGACGTAAGTTCACGCGACGTTTTAGGTGTCTCTCCACCGAGGTTTTTAAAAGATTCACCCAATAAAAACGTTCTTGGCCAACCTTCTTCATTCCTGTTACGCAATGCCTTACAAATCCAAGAAGGTATAAGGCACAAACCGGTCATTTCGCAAGGGCTATAAAGGCAGTGTGTAAGGTCGTTTTCGATATCGAGATGTCATGAGAATCCAATTCTTCTCGACGCTCTGATTCCAGTGATGTGCTTGAAATCCGAAAAAAAAAACGGTCAAACACCCCTACTTTTGAGGCAAAATGTAATTTGACATGGACGAGTTTTCCTGACCGCAAACAAGGAGGAAGCGGCGCGAAATTGAGAGTGTTTATCGAAATGAACTTCTCAGCAGCAGCTAGTATAGATAGAACAAGTATCTCCATGTTGGAAAACAATGCCCTACCCTCAGTAAGCTTCCATTGCGGAATGAAGCCTCTGGTACAACTCTCGTACAACCAAAGAATCCCGTATTTTTCGGAGTTTTCGACGTCTTTCTCGAATTTAAAGAACATTTATGTGCTCAGCAGCCCAAATATGTTCAGATGATGTGGGGTTGTGGCGAGCTGATACACTCCCTTTAAGGACTATGACGGTTTATTTGTGGAGATAGGATCATGCGGCTGGTCCACCAGGGATGTGCGTTACTAACGTAACGATTTAACGCGTTAACGCGTAACGGCCATTTTTGGCCTAACGTAACGAATTAACGAAAAATCCCAAAAATTCGTCAAAATCCAATTCGATAATGGATCAAACTGTGGCTGAAATGCACACTTTTCTCGTCATTACTTCCTTATACACGGCCTTCTTGTATTATAGAGCAAATTATATCTGTATTCATGACAATTACGAAGCCTGTACTAAGGCATCTGTAGGACAATATGCTTCCACCAGCATCTAAATGCGGAAGCTTTGCCCAAGTATCCTTTTTGCAGTGCATGTACAAGCTGATATTTGTGCGTAATGCCTGGTTTTCTCTTTCTTTTTGCTATGTCCATGTGAAAAGTGCAGTATGCACACGATTGGTTTGCCAAATGCGTGATTATGAGAAAAGTGAAGAACTGATTGTCGTGATGATCGTCATTCCTTCATATAAAGACGCGTACGTTACGACGAGTCAATAGAAAATTCCATTTAAGCAGCTTTACGAGAACATCACTTCACGTCGGCAGCCACAGTCAACCCGCGTTCATGAGGAATCCCTTGAAGAAGATCCAGAGATCCCCTTCTTTTCTTTTCAACAGTCCGACTTGGACGGAACCTCGATAAATTGGCAACTACTTAAAGAGTCGAACCAATATTCCATGCAAATCCGTCCTTCTCTGCTGACCATTTGAGCGGAATGGTATTAACACCTCGGATTTGAAATTTGACGCATCAGAATGCTGGCATATGGAGAACTTTCCGCATTAACAACTTCCGCTGAGTGCGAGCGTCTGTTCTCGACAGCCATCTTGATTGCGTCAAATGAAAATCACTGTAGAAAGCTTGGAAAACCGCTTTTCTGCACAATAACAAACTTGTGTGAGGGTTCTAAGAGAGGGCTCAGCGTATCATCCTCAATACTGTAACCTTCTCGTTTAGAAATCCTTCTGAGTCTCTCACTGTTTAGAAATCCTTTTGAGTCTCTCACTCTCTTGAGATCTTCAGAGTCCTCATTTGTTATTATAGTCAAGGAGATTTTATGATGAACACTGTGAGACAATGTAATTCAACTCATTACCGAAGGCATTTTTACCACTTGTTTTTTTCAGTGATTTGAGTATTGCTAAGTTTGCTGTGCTCGTGGAACAGAAAAACGTATCATTCCTGAATGTTTTCATCTTCCTATGTTGTGCTCACAAACTCAGAAACGAAAAAAGAATACGATTTGCTACATTTTTTGAATTGCTGATTACTTGCTTTGAAAATTTGTTTGAGAACTCAAGAGCTTGCTACAGGTGACGAAAATTGTAAAAATATCTATAAAACCTTTTTCTAAGAAATTAACAAATTAACGCATTAACGCATAACGGCCATTTTTGGCCTAACACAACGAATTAACGGATTGACGGGATTTGAAATTCTTCTAACGCACATGCCTGGTCAGCACCTATAGGGAGGTGCGATCAGTACACTAGGGCTAGATATGCAACTTTCGGCCAAAATTTGCCACTCTATAGCAGCACTTATAGCGACGATACCGCCACAAATAGGGCGATGTGAACAGCATTATTGATGTTGTTTTTTACCCTTTGCAGCACTCGACGAAGTGCTTTGAGAGAAGAGCTGATACTGGCAGAGACTAGAGCTGCGCGATTGTCTGAGTATGACGAGCACAGGTAAAGTAATCAATTGTATCGGAACTCATGATAAAATGGTTCTGGGATGCTACCAATTTACTGCATTATAAGAAGGTGGCCGAGTTGCGCGGATGGGGTAGATCAGGAACGTCGATAACGCTGTATCCGTTGCCGACGAATCCCTTGGCGCAATTGAAAACTTGACTAATTTTACAGCATAGTGTAAAACTTTCCGAAATGAGCATAAGCAACAAATTTATTTCTGAAAAACTGACCGACTATGGTAGAGAACAGCTGATTCGCACTCCGATACAACTCACCTGGGGATCCCTGGATCCCTTGTTCATCCTGTTATATCTCGAGAATGCGGATGCCTTTGGTGGTGCAACTTGGGTATAACTACTGTGACTATCGCTCAGACCCCAAAACATTCAAAATTTTCGACATGAAAATTATCGTGGGTGCTGCCTTTAAGAACTCCATAGACACGATGGCTAAATTGAAAGTTCTGGAACATATTTTGTGTTCACTGTCCTTTCCCCCAGCTTCGCTCAGCTCAATTCGTAGTCCATACTTTGTCTTCCTTCATCTAGCTTTCTTTCGAAAGTGTTGGTGATCAATTGCGTAAAGAGCTAGTAGATGACCGACAGTAAACAGATAGTGCCATTACTGCCTATGTCCTATGAGTCTTCGTTCTTGTCAGGGCACAGCATGAGGTGGTCACCACAGGATGGAGATTACTAAGTCCAGTCAGATTCAGAAATAGCCTGCTGCGTCCCCACCAGTTAGGGCTCTCTCGGGAAGTATCAGAAAAGTCATATAGATAGCCTTTATAGAAGTTTAATAATAATATTCCATCGAATTTCTCAAGGTCGAGGGAGCGTTCTAATGAGCTGTCGACTCCAAGAAGTCCGCCTAGGAGGAACCATTCTCCCCTGATATGGCATCCTTCGTTTTTGAGGAACCGTTTTCATTTTTGAGAAAGAAAAAAAAACCGTCAATAATGGTCAAAAAATGTTCAAAAACCCCTTTTTGACCACTGATGACGGTTTTTCCAAAAACGAAGACTGTTTCTCAAAAACGAAGGATTACATTTTGGGGGACAATAGCTACCGCCTGGGCGCATTTCTTGAAGTTGACAGCGCATCAAAACATTTCTTCGAAGTAGAGAAATTTGCTGGAAAAATTCCGGGTTGGGGAAAAAACGTGCTCCAGTGCGATTTCACGTCCTACGTGGCAGAAGCACTTCTTACCAGAATTTGTTGTAGTCGTATGGTGTGCATGTTTCGGGCCCTTAGGGTCCAGGCTGAAGAGGGTGCCATGGACCGCACTGAACTGTATTTCTTAGAATCACATGAAAGCTTCCAAAAATGGGTGGGGGTCTTTGTCTTAGCACTATAGGGTGCGTACGAACACCGTTACCAGGATTAAATATTTTCACTCTCACTCTTTCACTTTTTTCATTATTTATATTCACTATTTCCTTGACGTATCTGTTAATCTTGGCATTTCCTCCAGTTTCCAACTCACTGAGGGCTCCGTGATTCCCAGATGTGTTGTCATGCAAACCGTTCACCTCCACAGTGTACGTGACATTTCACGACATGCTTTGGCTGTGTGCCGCTACTCTAAAGTTCGATGTCGACGGATCTGGCGAGGTTTGCTTGGCAGCCTGGCAAACGCGTATGCCATTTTTTCTGGTAAGCCAAACAAACTCCACCAAGTGTCGTGTTGAGCAAGTTGCTCCACCAAATAAGTCGCCATGCAAACTTTGCCAAATATGTCGCCATGCAAACCTTGCCAAACGTGTTGCCGTGCGAATCTTTACACTGTACATGACTTTCAAAACGCGTTCTGGCTGTCTTGTTGTCTCCATTGCTGCAAGAGGGCTTCAAAATCCCATCAGACAACAGCTTCTATCGTGTTACATCCAGGATTTGCTTCAAACCTGGATAATTAGACTCCATCGATTCTGCGCATAACGGAAAGGGATCCCTGGATATCACCGAGATCCACCGATTCCGTATCTACCAGCACGATGGCCCAGAATTTTACGGCAACCCACGGGATCCAGCCCACTGCACACTGACGTGCGCGGTGGGCTCAACAAAAGCTCTGCACATAATTGGGTTGATATCTGCGAATCCGGTTCAATGCATATCTCCGTTCAGCAGCGCGTACTCAAACTTGCGCTGACATACCCCCTCCTCCACAGCGGGGCGTCATATTTATGTGCCTGACACCCGAGAGTGTCCCCAACATATTTTTGTATCGTAAACCTTACTTTGAGCTGAGTTTCATGGAGACTGTCATGCTAGGCAGGATTTTAAAACGTATAATTTGTTGCCAAAATGTTTCTCTCTCCAAAGCATTGCCATCGAACTTAAGAGTTAGATTCGCACCTACACCGATAGAGTTCAGAGACTATGCTCCACTTTCAGAAGCAGCAATAATTTATTCCAAGTATTCCAAAGCAATTATTGATATAGCCATGAAAGCTGATATTATCGATATCATCCCCACTAACATCAAAAGTTGTGGTACACAAATACGTGAGGCTGCTACATCTCTGAAAAATCAAATATTTCTAGCGAACTTAACTCGGGGCGCGATTCATTCACGCCAGCCATCCCATGCTCAGGCCGCCGATTTCGCCTAACTACAGATCTGCTGCGCATTACCACGCTCAGATTGGGACTAATTGTTGTTAACCAACCATTAACCACTCGGTGAGAACATTTTGACTCTCAACTTTAACCCATTGACGACAGCGCGCGTTCTCACGTGTCTGCCGGTTGGGGCCGACGTCCCTTTCAACAGTGTGGCGGCCGCAATGTTTCACATAATTATGATAGAAATACTAAATATGAAATGGATAGTTACAAGAAACTAATTTGGAATCTTGTTCTGGAAGATTTTTGCTATCACTAGACGAGAAAGGAGTACTTTCAATTCTGGTTTTCTTACTTTAAAGGCAGCACCCACGGAAAATTCCGTGTTCAAACTTTCGGTCGTTTTGAAACCTCGGTGATTGCCTCAACAGTTCTGCGAACACAGCAGCATGAGAAACTCAATCACTCCTATGATATAACTGCGTAACCGTGGATCTCATGGATCTGCGTAGGTGTCGTTCGATCGAGTGGTGCGGCAGCGGAACATTGCTGCCAACTGATTTGGTGGGCAGCCATTTACTTGCTTGTAATATATGAGCCCTTCTTTAGCATTTAACTCTCCATTTTTTGATTAGCTTAGCGCAAGGAGTTTTTCTACTTGTCATCTTACTATTCTACTTGTTTAGCCACTTGTATTGCTGCTTTCCGCCATTATCACATTTTCGAATTTTTCATGGTATTGGAATCGTTTAGAACTCGTTGGTGTTCCTCCGATACCTTGAGTGAACAGCTCATCTTTTTTCAATTCTAGTTTCTTCCATAAACTCCGGTGCCACTGCAGAATAAGGCTGAAAACCGATTTTGCCGGCACAACTGACAAAAAAGGAAGCGATACCGAATTTTCCTGAATATTGAATTCGGTTCAAATGGAACAAGTCGGGAACTCCGCCACCTTGCTTGAAAGCGGTGAAGTGAGAGGTTCCAGAAAACAAGGATTTTGAAGGTTTCGACTAGTTCCAACTGCGAAGCAGTGATCAACACACGTGATTACTCCGAATAACGCGAAATCCTATGGTCGAAAATTTCACAGGACCGCTGGACCTGGTTTCAGGCGTTTCATCACTTTTGGACGCCGACGCACCCTTATCACACCGTTAGACTCATCTCCGGAAGGTCTCCCATATTAGGACGCCGGCGCACCCTTATCACACTGGTGGGCCCGTTCCCAGGCTTTCCTCCACTTTTGGACACTGGCGGACCGTTGCCGCAATAGTGACCTCCTTTGCAGAGCATTATCACGCAGTCGTGGACCCGTCCAGCGGCGCTCCTCTACTAATGAACGCCAGCGCATCGCTTTATTAAGTGTCACCCGTCTCCTATCATTTTCACAGCGCCCGTGCCAGCGCAACCCTCATCCTTACCATCCTTCATCCGTCAGGCTCATCCTCTTCCTTCTAAAGGGATCGTGCCCTCCTCTTCTCTTTTATACGGTCTGGTAATCACAGGCCACTATCACTCATTCGAACTGGGGTGTAAACAAATTTCGGTTACTAAAAGGACTTAACATGTCTGAACGCTACAAAAGTTGCCCGAAACACCTGTAACTTAAGGTAAAAAAATAAAATTTGCAACCTTTTCGTACATAACTCGACGCGCTGAACACGATGATGTAGGTATTTTCGTTTTTGCTGGCTGGTTCTCGTGTACAGACTCACATACACACATGAATTGCCAATTAATAATAAGTAGAAACCTTCCACAATGCGGTTGAGAAATCACCGCTGAAGAATGTCTAAGAAGATACGTACGTTTTTCTTTTTTCAAAAATGATTGAAGGTGATCTCTTTGATCATTGGAACGTACGTGCGTGAAAAACGCATTTACACCTTTAAAAGAACTTAATAAAGCTACAATGAGACATTCCAATGCCTTTTTTCCCTTACTGACGAGTGCGGAAAAGGCATATCCCGAGGTTTAGAATCCGTAGCTCTTTAACAAAGCGCCGTAAGCCCGAAAACAGCAGGCATAGGGGTGTCATAACGCGGCGGCACTCATAGACAATGGTAGCCCTGATGCGCAGACTGTGAGACGGCTGGCCGATATTTAGGGATTCAGACACGCTTTCGTTCTGGGACCCTTAACCTATGAAACTCCGCCATGGATGCGATAACGGTTTCGTCATCGTCTTTAATGGCTGGATGACGCTCCGCTGGCTGTCTCGCAGCCTATGGGTGAGACATTGTTTACAGTTTTCAGGCTGTGCATTATACGGAGCAGAATAATACCCGACCAACTCATCCACACAACCCAAAGGCTGGAGTGGGCTCCGGCGGCTGCGGCGCGTTCGTTCGCCTCCGCCACGGTGGCCGGACGGCTGCGACACGTTCGTTCGCGTCCGCCACGGCGGCCCGACGGCCGCAACGCATTCGTTCGCGTCCGCCACGGTGGCCCGACGGCTGCGAAGCGTTCGTTCGCCTCCGCCACGGTGTCCCGACGGCTGCGACGCGTTCGTTCGCGTCCGCCACGGCGGCCCGACGGCCGCAACGCATTCATTCGCGTCCGCCACGGTGGCCCGACGGCTGCGACGCGTTCGTTCGCGTCCGCCACGGTGGTCCGGCGGCTGCGACGCGTTCGTCTGCTTTGCCTTGGCTTATCAGTGGTGCGAACGTCACGGTACAGGTCTTCCTTGGCGAAGGACTGCGGAAAACGCCAGGCTACGGGTCCGCCTTGGCAAAGCAGTGGTGTAAACGCCATTACACGAGTTCTCATTAACCAAGTCGCGAGGAAAACCCAAGGATGCCAGTCCGCCTTGGCCAAGCAGTTGGGAAAACGTGCGAGTAGGAGTCCGCCGATGGAAAGGTGAGGAAAGCGCAAGAATACGAGTGCACAGAAACAGGATGGGTCCATCTTGGCAGTGAGGGTGGCATCAGGATACTGGTCCGTCGATGCAGAAGTGAGGAGAAGACGACACACAGGCATGCGATGGAGGGATGTGTTTGCGGTGGCCCAATAGTGAGGAAAACACCAGGGTTGGGACCCGCCTCGCCCTAGCGGTGGTGGAAACGACACGGTACGGATCCTCCTTGCTCAATGAGTGGCGTAATCGACAGGCTACGGGTCCGCCTTGCCCAAGCAGTGGCGTAGTCCACAGAGTACGGGTAAGCGTTGGCCAGGCAGTGAGGAAAATTCCAAGATGCGGGTCCGCTCTGGCCAAGCAGTGCGGAAAACGCCATTTACGGGTCCTCCTTGGCCAAGCCGTGATGAAAACTCAAGGATGCTGGTCCGCCTTGGCCAAGTAGTGGTGAAAAGGCATGATACTGGTCCACTTTGGCCAACCAGTGAGGAAAACTAAAGAATACGGGTCCACCTAAGAAAAGCAGTGAGGACAACGCCAAGATACAGGTCTGCCGATGGGGTAGTGAGGAAACGCCAGGATGCTGGTCCCCCTATGAAGGATAGGTCCGTTATAGTCGGATAATGAGAGAAACGCCAGGCTACGGGTTTGATTGTGGAGAATGGGGTATTCTATTGTTGAGAAAGGGTCATGCGGTGGGTCCACTGATCGGGGGGGGGGGGGGTTCGCTAGCACATGAAAGTGTTTGGAGCAGTATTAGTCCTACGCAGCCAGTCCGATATTTCCTGAAAGCAGCTCCAGCGCTCATTTGTGCTTATTTTCACATGATCGTACTTTGCTGCTAACTCTCGTCCTCGTTCTCATTTATGTCTCAATCGATAGCCACTACTTCCTCTGAGGTATTTGAGGGACTACTCATTTGAAGGACTTTCCTGCGCAGAGCTGGGAGTGACTAGACATGGCAGGTTCGTATGCATGTGATAATGCTGCGACAAAAAACAGACTGCTAGAAATATTAGTGCATTGGGAAATGAATTTACACGTTGATTTGTTTTGCTTTTTTGTTGATTTTCTGCGGACTTTTTTAGTTAAAACTTCTGCTCGAACCGCAAGTGGCTGCCCCACCCCACTTTCTAGCGTCCCAGGCTAGGATTCATGAAAGCATAACCAAGCAAAACCAGGCTAGCAAACCAACTTTTGCACTCTGCGTCCCCTAGCATTGTGCAGTCTATGCGCTAACCAATGACGCTAAAAAGCGTTGGTTTGCGCGGTTAACGTTTCATGAATCCCAGCCCCGAAGAGGCGCTAGTAAGGGTAATGCACGAAACGGAGTCTAAACATATTAAATGAGAAAACTTTGAGTAAATACTATAGCAATGCCTTAACTTTTTTCTTTTATTACATGGTAATTACAGAATACTTTGAAAACTGGTAATACTAGGATACTCTCAGTCATCATCACCACATACCTATATAATCATACTTATATAATAATTATATAGGGTTATTGTACAGGAGCGGTGTAGCGTTTGGGACCCATCGGAAAAGGGGCGTGGACGATAATGTCCTATGGATATACAGGTACTACTTTGCTTCTGCTGACAGCTACGCAGTCGCGAATAAGAGTGTAACAAAAGAAAACTTTTTCGGGTGAGATCGTGGGTTTGATGTATTTGTTATGCTAATCACAAACTCAGCGTTCATTTTAGCACGTAACAACATTTTTGCACAAGATTTTTGGTTAGGGAGACGTAATTTTCGTGTTCACTATGTCGCAAAAAGAAAATCCCGCGAAATATCTGGCAGCGTATCTGGTACTTTTCAAGGGGCCTTATCTCTTCTTCACTCATTTACCGGATATTTCGAACTTTTTTTTAACGAGCCCTTGAAGTGACAACTCTGTTCAAAACACTTCATAGTGTCAACTCATCATTGCTGGTAAGCACGAATAGATGGAACGCGCAATTGTTACCACCTTTTCGTGAGTCTGCAGAGCTGTCAGCAGAAGCAGCGTAGCACCTGTATATCCATGAAGCATCGTTGCCCACGCCCATTTTCCGACGGGAAGCAAACGCACCTCCATCCATATAAAAAAGCGCTAGGCCATATTGCGAAGTACTGTCTGTAGAACCGAGAAAGTGACAATTTTCTTCGTTTTGCTATAGAATTATCTGTGCTGAAGGGATAAATTCGCAGAAGAAGGTTTCTCGCAACACACAATGCCACAAGATAAGAGCTCCAAAATCAGAAGACATTTTGGACTCTTCAAAAAGCAGTTCCAATGCAACTGCGCGTCTATCCCGCAACCCCTAACCTTGTACGAATTTGTGCTGTTGAATTTTTACAAAAAAGGCAATTCTTGATGGAGATCCCGCAGGCAATAATATTAAGCCCGAGACGTGGTTCTATACAAATATTTAGCTGTCCATTAGTTCAATATTGTGCACTTTCATAAGGAGTATCACGATCGGTAACTGCTTAAACAGTGCCCAATCGGATTGCTAGCTCAACCCTTGAAAGAAAAATTGGAAAGCGCGGTGAACCGCAGATGACGAACCGCCGCGCTCGTGATTCCGAGCTGCCATCGCGGTGATCTTCAACCAGGTCTTGGCCACCTGCTACGCATTTATGAATCGCACCCCTCATTGAACTGTTACAAGAACTTACATCCTTATCTCGCATGATTCTCTCTTCAAAACTGTTTCTTCAAAGTCCGTACATGTTTCCTGGCCCGATAATGCATCTGTCGTAGGATCCTAAACTTCCATGGTTTTTTTCCACATTTTATATCTGTTAGTGACCAGTATAGTGCTAAAGCCATTGCTATGTTTGACGACGTTAGTAACCTTTTTTTTTACTCTGATCAAATGTGAAATTTGAAGTACTTGATCGAGTATGAAATATCCAGTTTTTCTCAAACATTCGTTTTCAAAGAACTGGTGCTCAAAATGGTCTCATTCACTATCAAACATTCCATATTTGACGACCTAATGGATGTATTTTCCTATAATGTTAGCAAAACTTCTGAAAAAAAAAAAACTGGAATCTTTCGCGGAGTGTGAAAGAAGTGGTTGTCGCCGCGTCAGCGAATATCACTATATAATAAATTCATTTGTTTGTATGTTTTTGCATTATCGCTTATAACTCAAAATCCAACGGACAAACACTCATGAAACCTATGTATACAGTTCGACTCAGAATTGTGCAGCTCGGGGCTATGTCACGCTCCTTTGCCGTTTTCCGAAAAAATCACTTTATCTATTTTTCGTTTCTATCCTCAACAGGTTTTCTGTGCTTCACGTACAAGACAATGATTTCTCTCAAATCCCACTCGTTATTTCACTTCTGTGAATGGGTTAGTAGTCTAATATGTATCACCTTTCTTTTGCCAATTTCGTGCATTTCTTAGCTTGTTTTCTTCTTTTTTCACCACAAAAAAACTGAATTTATGCAAAATCTGCAAATTTCAAGTATCCATGAATGGTTTGTTCAGCATCGGGAGAAGTCCAAATGCGAACGGCTTTTAGAAAGCTTCAAATGTCGATGTTCGCGTGAGGTACAACGTCGCGGCACGGATTGTGTTGAGAAGGAAGTAAATCGTGGGATTGTAGTGCAATCACTGCAGCGCTGCGGCGGCGTGTACAGCGTGTTATGGGAGCTGAATCTTCATGCATTTTGATGGTTAAAGAAAATTAAGTAAACAAGAAGCTACATCATATGATAACGTCGAGCAAATAATTGCATCTAAAACACCTCCGCTAAGTGAGGGCTCATAATGGCGCTAAGGATCGAGTAGTCTGACTAGGAGGTCTTGCCCTTCGGTTCAACCATTTCACGACGCCGTTGAACATCCGTCTTTCGTGTAAAAAGAAAGCGGAACCGGAATCACCTAACGAAAAATATTAGGTTGGTGCAATAGTGCACTCGTTTTTTCTTCGCTGGCTTTAGGCTTCATTTTCTCCACGACTTCACCGAAGAACAACCTTGACAAGCGGTATAATTTCTATAATTATTAGAAACCACTATATATTTTATGGGCACACTCCTGGAGAATGGAAAAGTCGAAGACTGCCACTTTTGAGTCGGCATGTTTGGCGAAGTTTCTCTCGGGTAGCAGGAGCCTCTGAAGCTAGGGAAAGTGGCAACCTACGACGAACTCCCGCGAGAAGGTGATGGGTGGTGAGCCGTCTCCCGTTTGCAAATTTATCGAAATTGGAGGCAGGTCCTGCAACCCAATTCTGGCCGATTTTGGCAGCGCAGAAAATGGGCCTTTAGGCGTCTTGAGCTTTCTTTGGAGCATTTTTGACTTCTCAGACGAAATGACTGCATTTCAATGGGTAATGATTCGAATCAGCAGTATAATTGGGTCGTTCAACAAATTCCAGAAAAAGCAAAGGAAATGCTTCAAAAACTGCTCGTCTGAGTTCCTTCAAAATGTAGGCCATCATGCCAGAGCTCGACAGTGGAATATGTAGTGGTCTTTGCGTTGATTGGAAGGAAGGTGTTCCGAATTACTTTACTTGTGGTCTCATTGGAAAGCGAGAGAAACGCAAAATTATAAGTTGGAAATGTGGAGCCAGTGAACCTAAAGCGAAGAAGAGTTGGGTTTGCTCCACAAATCCATTGTCACGATTTATTGTTAAAGGAAGTCTAGGAAAAATCTGTCCTGCCTTTGAAGGCAAATGTGGAGCCAATGAACCTATAGCGAAAGAGAGCTGGATTTTTTCTACAAATCCATTACCACGATTTATTGTTAAAGGAAGTCTCGGAAAAGAGGTTTGAGAAAAGACTGACTAACCTCTTTATCAACCTAATATTATATGTACAGTGGATATCATGAGCTACTATCTCACAAGAATTTTATTATTCTTCTATGCTACGATTGTCAAATTCCGCATGCTTGAATAGTAAATCATTCCTTCTTCAGAAATATTATATTTTGTCTGTTGCCTTTAATCATCGTTCCCTAGGGGCAAAATGAAATGAAAATGCTCCGCATAAAAGGAGCGTGATTGTACCCTCATGGGGTCTTTCCCTACAATAAACGCTTCTGCCTCCGAGGAGTCGCAACACCCTTCTAGGTAGGTATTGTCGTGCCAATCCACAGGTGCACTCTTCTCCGCGATGACAAGGCTGAGGAATCTCGTTAGCCATTCAGTGAAATTCCAGCAATTTCCAAAGCCTAGCTATCTCATAATAGAAATTGATCGCTTTGACTGGCTCCAGTCGCTGAAGTGCATCCACATTTCCTCACCGCCTTCGTGAGTGAGAAGATGCCAATGCTCATGGTACTAATTGACCCCATAAAACTTTTCGAAGTCTTAATACCGGCGTTAACGACACTTCACGGGCTGATAGATGATGCACTCATCGTTCCCCCAACCTGATTCAATATTGAGGTCGTCGTATTGAGTCACATTTGCTGTTGCCACAGTCATCTTTCCAGCTCTTGGCTTCGCGCTAGTTAAGACAGTTGTTGGCCGTTTTGTTGTTGAAGAAGTCGTGGTATAAGCTTTTTCTTTCGTGCACAGTCGCCTCCAATTCCCTCACCTGGGACCGTGTCTTCTTCTTAATCTTCCTTCGACGCAGACTTCAAAGGCAACTTATTCGCATGATGAAGATCACAATCTTGGCACACTCAGCCAGCTCATCGCAAAGGGTATAAATGTTCTGAAGTGATCCCTAAACCGTGCTCACAAGATCCAGCCAATTGTGGAATGTGCCAGGGATACGTGATCATGACTTTCAACAAAGCGCTTACTCTCTCTCTCTCTCTCTCTCTCTCTCTCTCTCTGTGTGTCTCTGTCTCTCTCTCTCTGTTTCTCTGTCTCTCTCTCTCTGTGTGTGTGTGTGTGTGTGTGTGTGTGTGTGTGTGTGTGTGTGTGTGTGTGTGTGTGTGTGTGTGTGTGTGTGTGTGTGTGTGTGTGTGTGTGTGTGTGTGTGTGTGTGTGTGTGTGTGTGTGTGTGTGTGTGTGTGTGTGTGTGTGTGTGTGTGTGTGTGTGTGTGTGTGTGTGTGTGTGTGTGTGTGTGTGTGTGTGTGTGTGTGTGTGTGTGTGTGTGTGTGTGTGTGTGTGTGTGTGTGTGTGTGTGTGTGTGTGTGTGTGTGTGTGTGTGTGTGTGTGTGTGTGTGTGTGTGTGTGTGTGTGTGTGTGTGTGTGTGTGTGTGTGTGTGTGTGTGTGTGTGTGTGTGTGTGTGTGTGTGTGTGTGTGTGTGTGTGTGTGTGTGTGTGTGTGTGTGTGTGTGTGTGTGTGTGTGTGTGTGTGTGTGTGTGTGTGTGTGTGTGTGTGTGTGTGTGTGTGTGTGTGTGTGTGTGTGTGTGTGTGTGTGTGTGTGTGTGTGTGTGTGTGTGTGTGTGTGTGTGTGTGTGTGTGTGTGTGTGTGTGTGTGTGTGTGTGTGTGTGTGTGTGTGTGTGTGTGTGTGTGTGTGTGTGTGTGTGTGTGTGTGTGTGTGTGTGTGTGTGTGTGTGTGTGTGTGTGTGTGTGTGTGTGTGTGTGTGTGTGTGTGTGTGTGTGTGTGTGTGTGTGTGTGTGTGTGTGTGTGTGTGTGTGTGTGTGTGTGTGTGTGTGTGTGTGTGTGTGTGTGTGTGTGTGTGTGTGTGTGTGTGTGTGTGTGTGTGTGTGTGTGTGTGTGTGTGTGTGTGTGTGTGTGTGTGTGTGTGTGTGTGTGTGTGTGTGTGTGTGTGTGTGTGTNAATAGGGGCCAGTCGCATCGCAGTCGCATAGCAGTCGCACGCGTTTACGGCCTCGCAACGGCTGCGCTTTCTTTTCATTGAGAATTTCATGCCGCGTTGACCGGTCTTCATCGAAAATCTTTCGCAAATGGATGCGTGCGCCTGATAGTCGCATCTGGTATAAATAGCCCCATACGGGTGTGGTGAGATTCGGGGAATGAGGAGGAGCTCTCTGATGAATTAGCAAGTGCGGAGAGGGTTTTTGTGAAGGGTGTGTTGATTCACAAAAGTGGAGGAGCGCTTCCAAATGGTTCCGATGCCGTGGTACGGTTGCGCCAAGGTGAAACGGGTCCACCGTTGTGATGAGGGTGAGCCGGCGCCCGAAGTGGGAGGAACCTCAGCGACGGGTCAACTGATGGAGAAAGGGTGTTCCAGCATCCAGTAGTGGGAAAATGCTTCGCATTTGGTCCAACACTGCTCGTTCTCTTTGCTCGCGTCTAACGACAGTGGAAAGACACCAAATGCCAGAGCACACCAATGAAAAAGTATCCCATCCACGTCATTTTACTTCTTTCACGTCCCCTTCCTCTTCCGTGCTCTCCTCCTGTGTCTGAGCACGCAGCTCCCTGCTCTTTTATATATTCTATGTGTTCAAGCTAACTCTTATCACTTGGTCAGTCACAATAAACAGAGTAAGATGAACCATTTTTCTGATCATCCAAGATGAACCGGTGATATCATACTTTCTATTATTTGGGTTAGCATGTGTGTGTCTGTGTGTCTGTGCACGAGAACCAGGCCCATTCGCCAAAAACTAATAGCCCCATCGTGTTCAGTCCATTGAGTTATGTACGAAAATGTGGTAAGTTTTGATTTTTACCTTGATTTACAGGTGTTTTGGGTCACTTTAGTCATGTTCTGACATGTTAAGTTCTCTCAATGGTCGACCGTTGTGTTTAGCACAGTTGGAGTGAATGAGATAAGCCCAGACAGTATAAAAGAGAAGAGATGGGTAGGATGTCTTTACATCGCGGAGAAGGAGCCAGGGGGGCGAAGAAGGCCACAGATGAGGGGCGAGCAAGCACTGTCGCAGTGGGGTTGCGCCGGAGTCTGGGAGTGGAGATAACTCTATGCAAAGAGTCCACTTTTGTGGCAACGGTGTGACGGTTTCTGAAAGTGGAGAAAAGCCTGGAGATGGGTCCACCTGGAGATAAGGGTGCGCCGGCGTCAAAAAAAGGTGAAACGCCCGGAAACGGGTCCAACGCTATGATAAAAGTGTGCCGGCATCCACAAGTGGGAAAACGCACGGAGGCGGGTCCCGCGGTCCTGTACAAAGTCGAAAGACGACACCCTACGGGAAACGGGAGTTGAAATGATAAATGTAGAATGGTCGACGCGCTGTGAGGATGATGCCAGATAGGGGCACGCAAGCGAAGGGAGCAGGAAAAGATGACTGAGAGTCTGGCGTTAGCCGGACGATCAGGCTGGTGTTAGGATGGATACGAAGAAAGTATGCGAGGAAAATAGAGTATGCGAGCGAAGCGAGCATTAGGAAATGTCTGGCAGTCCGGCGTTAGGGCGGCCAGACTGGTGAATGAATAAAGTGGAAATCTTCAGGGAAGATTGGTGGAGGGGTTCTTAACCAAGCTATCATTCTCCGCATTAGAAATGGGAAAGTTCGAATGCCCGAATTTTGGATGAGACAAGGTGTACTGTCCAGAAAAACAACTCAGCGTATGAACATGGTGGACAATCGGCATACAAGAAAAAAAAACACTTTTGAATGACTTCATAAACGTGACACGACGTCAGAAAATATATAGGAAACAAGCAATCTCTGAAAACGGCCAGACCTGATATACTCACTTTCCCTAAATAGAAACATGCAATTCTGTAACTGGGAAAAGCTCAGAAAGATGGAACAAGTAAATAAATTACGATCAGTGTTGCTCCATGCAGTTCGTCAGCTGCACCGGTTAAGCACTGTCGATTTTCAACCCGATTCGCACATTGCCTGTAATGCATTGCTCCTACAATGGGAACAGTCTTTGTACATTATTTGTTGTCACACTCAAAGGCAGTGTGTCGCCTAACGTTCAGTGTCAAGGTATCAAAGGAATCCGCTCCTTTTCTACGCGCTGATTCCAGTGATTCTTTCGAAATTTGAACAAATCCTTAAGAACCCTACTTTCAAGGCAAAGTTTGATTTTCATAAGGGCGAGTCTCTTGCTAGGGATTAAAGCAAAGCAGATGAGAAATTGAGATTGTTCACCAAAATGAACTTCTACGCTGCAGCTGTTATAGACCGAACAAGTGTTTTCGTGCTGAAAAAAAAACTACGCCGCAACGTCAGCAAACTTTTGCAAAAAATTAATCCTCTCGTTTACTGGCCAATTTCGAAAGTATCCCGTAACTGGTGGGGTTTTCGACGTTTCTCGGAAACCTCGAAATACATCTTGGCCGAAAATTGCCCGAGCCCCAAAATTCTAATGCCACACCTATCCCATTAAATGCAAGAAGCTCAAATTGCTGTATTATGTTGTTTATGGACAACGTAGCCGTGAAGCAAGTTTGTAATTTGTGGTGGCTTGGATAATGCGAGATACCAATGTGAAACTATAAGGCATGCGGCTACAGAAGCACAGCTGTCGACAATGTACGCACTGCCGAGGGCGACGGCAAATCGGAGAGGAGGGGAGTGTAAAAAAGATGAAGGAGCGACAACTTGACCCATATGAGTGAAGAGGCGGCCGGGACCTCGCGAGAGTCGACGGCGTACCTCGCCGGTGGACGACGAATTCTCCTGCCCTCGCCAACAAGGCCTGTCTGGCTTTTTTTGTTTGCTTGGTTGTTTTCCCATATGCGTTATTTTCGTTGTTTGAAGAAGATAAATCATTTTCTTTGGTTTTTTTTTTCGTGATTTCGTTGCGGTCTCACGCCGAGAGGCCTATCACTGTTAATTATCCATCACAGTTTGCATTTCGGGAAACACACCTTACAAGCGATTCCATAGAGTACATAGCGGCTGCGTAGAGAGTTTGATTCGTAATGAATGATCGCGGTAATACTGCTTGTTGATGATTCTCGTAGCGACGAGATCAACAAGTTTATGTTTTTGCTGACTTCTTCAAGACAGGTAGTAAATAATCCTACGTCGTGTAGGGATATCGCCACGTTGGGTTCTCAATCAGAACGAGGCCCCTTAGAGATCACAGCACTTTGCAGAGTTACCTTTGAATCCAGCATAGGTAAAACTACCTTGAAATATTAGCGAAGACCATCGGCAAGTGAAACCGTCAATACGAAAACATCATAACGATAGTTGCTGGGGAGAGAATTTATCGATTTTCCGGCATTATGAACGAAACAAAAAGACTCGGAGTGTTGCTCATCGAACTGACATTTTCAGCTCGAGGAAATGATAGAGGGGCACATTAATGTCAATGATCGTCAAAGGTTTGCTTGCGTCATTGATAATGTAGCATACGATAACACGAAAAGCTTAGACGGACTAGGTTGGACGGAGTGGAGAAGGTGATACTAGGAGGTGTCAAGTGGCACAGTGTGAAGAGAGTTCTCATAGTGCATGCGGATTAGCACAGTTGCATGAAAAATGGTTGGACTTATGTGTTCCAAAAGGAGAATAACGAATGGCTGAGGTAGATATCCAGCCTTTAGTCACCGAGCTGGCTCATTCACCGAGCATACAGTGAATCCGCGCCGACGATTTCTGGATCCCCGACCGCTGATTTCGCCACAGCGGTCGGGGATCCAGAGGCAGCCACGCTTGCCAGCACTCCACGCCACCATCTCTAATCTGCGTATCACGTTTCACCGTTATCTTCATGGTATCAGCCAATGATTTGGCTGTGACGTGGGCGACTTGGAAGCTAACAGCATACGCGCCGCCTTTAGATCCTCGACCGCTGTGACGGCCTTGTCGGCGCGGATTTACTGTGCAATTTCTCAGTTCACATAAGTTTTGTCTCATTCCTCATACTTATCTTTGCACACCTCATCGTTTCTTCAACCCCAATTTGGTGTCGATCCGTGGAGTCTCGACTTAACTAGGCTATGTAAATCTGTAATTACATACACTCGGTGCGCGGAAGTGAACATACTCTCTTTTAGTTTGCATAGTTTGGGAGGGTTTCTTGAACATTTCTAAGAATACTTCCACATTCTCTGAAAATTTCAAGGAAATTTGCGAATTGTGGACAACACAGAGGGAAAACACGCGATGAGGTACAAAACGATGCCGCCACAGCGCCTGCAGCTCCGCAGCCACAAGTCCATCGCACGTATTTCCAGGCGATTGAACAGTTATAATAAATTCCAGAGATTTCAATGGACAGTTAAAGATCATTCAGTATACTCGCTCAGTTCTTTTCTGAAAATCTGTTGAATTCTTTCAAAGTATGTGATTTTTTTGAAATTTTTACCTAACTTCATACATTACAAACTTCAAGAGAATTCATAACAGAATGAGGCCTATTGCTGCTCTTTTCAAGAGCTGGCGTTATTTAATAGAAGTTTTTTCCAAATTTAAATTTTTCAAGTTTCAGGATGAAATTTGAACGTACTACCTGAAAAAAATGTCACTCTAATAAGTGCAGTGTAGTTCGATTGTTTTCCATGCTGCAGCACAGAAAATAGGGATTCTGCGCTGGCTAACCTATTCCCGCTTGCATGGCAAGCTGCGTTCTCACAAGCTATGTCGACATGTCTTTGAACTCATGGCGCCCACAGAAGTCCTTCCCATTCTCTTGAAGTGCAAAAGCTTGGCGTTTTGCGCATACATCTTTAAAGCGATTCATTAACGATTTATTCTTTCAAACGCTTCCGGTGCTCCCTTGGTTCTTATCGCACTGCAGATTTAAAGTCAATCCACGAAGGTTCGACAGCCCTGCGAATACTTTGGAGACTGGAAAGCTATAGATGATGTGCTCCAATCGAACTATGTCGACGTCGATCACCGTTATTGCTCCGCTTTATCGTACTCCGTTGTCCGCCTCTATAAATGTATTGCCTTTCTTGGAACAAGTAGAAACCGTTCAAAGTACGGGGAAAGACGGATTCAGCGCTGTGGTAAGGGTGCATCGGCGCTCAAAGTAGGGGGAAAGACATATTCAGCGCTGTGAAAAAAAGCTGCGTCGGCACACAAAGTAGGGGGGGGGGGACGGGTAC